>JAJOOF010009245.1:0-28342 GCA_029582545.1 Solanum lignicaule | reverse complement strand
GCCCGGTAGTTTGTCTTGGCCCCCGCTAAGTACCCATGTTTAGAGGTGGTGTTGGACAAGTTATGTATTATGCTTGAGTTTGACTCATCTATGGTATTTATGTATCATTCCTTTTTTGTTTCTCTTGCTCCCTTAGTCCCGATTTCCCCCTTGATTATGCTTATCGCTTATGGTCATTTTAATTGCTTCTGCGACCAAGTATGTGTAATGATACGCTATGAGGCTTGTTTGGGGTTCCTTCGGGTTCCCCATTCGCCAGTCACGTCTAGGCCCTAGGCTTGGGTCGTGACAGTTGCCAATCGTGGCCCGTTTGTAGTCTTGTTCTCATAAATAATAACTTTCGTATAACATATAACAATCTCATGGAACCTGATATGTTCTTCCAAATAAGCTTGAAAAGCTAACTCGAATTTTAGAAGGATAACCTAACCTTGTTGATATTCATAACAAGTTTAAGGTGACTTACTTAGTTCCAAACTTGGTTCCTAGATAATTTATAAAAGAAATATTTCAAAAACCAAGTGTTCTAATAGTTTACATTTAAATTATATTTGAGAGTTTTGAAGGTCGTGAGGTACTTTAAAGTTTTTCTTTAATAATAACCTTAGTGGAGAAAGAGGGCTGGTCACAAGTAGTAAGGGTCTCGCGTGACATTTTAATTCACATCACCCAAGGAAGAATACGAATTCATACGTGCGGACATATAATCAAGGAAACTGATAAAATGACGTGTAGATGTCGAACACTCTATTTATCCGAACGAGTGAAATATCAAAATAACAGAATCATGAAATAATTCAGCTGAGATCCCAATGCCTTTCACTGAAGGTCTTTCTAGCAAGAGAATAGCAAAAATATCACATTCGGCGTTTTAGGAATTTCCGAGGAGTGGTGCTAAAATGAGGGACGTAGCTTCACCTTAACATACATTTTCAATGAACGCTCGAATTACCGTAGCTTCTTCACTAAAGTTGTTCCTTACGTCCTAAACTTCACAAAAAATATATATACACAGCTGGTACACACTTATAAATAGTTCATAATTATTCTTAAATCAGCAGATTTGCCAAATGGCCTCAACTTGACGAAATGTCCGTAGACCTTCATAAAAACAATCATAAAAGAGTCCCGAGATGATTACCCTAGTTAACCAAGTATAAACCTTGAATAAACACCAATAACTACAAATTTATATCTTCAAAAACCTACTCCAAACGCAGCTAATAGAAGGGGAAAACGATTACCACGTGTAAAGATCACGTTTCTAGGCACGGGGGCAATCTTTAATGGTAGAAATCGTCGAAACTGACCTTGATCATGCAAGTACTCCATAGGAACCTTCTCTTAAGCCTTTTTTTCTGGTTTGGAAGTAAAATGAAATGTTTTCATGGCTTAAAACGTTGAGTAAGCCGACATACCACATTTTTTACCCGACCCGGATTCTGCCCCGACTGTCCATAGTAAAACCCTCATAACTTTTTACTTCGATGTTGATTGGATACGGAGTTTTATGCGTTGCAAACTACACTCGTAGGCCTTCGATTTAATGTGTGATAGGCCTTCTAACTCTTTGTATATTGGGAGAAAATATCCAAGACATTTGACCCAAAGTTAAGAAAATATTATTGGAGAAACTTCGATAACTTTTGCCGACTTTAGTTTCACTAATTTTCTTGACTTCCAAACTTAACATACGACCCGTGTTCTATTATAATACCTCATAACACAATATTCTTAGCATGTTTTACACTCATCGGCTTATCCACAAGGTATGGGACAAGTTAAACCTTTCAAACGGACGAAGTTCTACCCGAGCCATTTCTTTTATCATGAACTTTTGTTTGATGGGTCCCTTTGACCTAAAACTTTAGTTTAGTTCCTCGATATTTCCACCTACTTGCAATCTTAATCTCCAATGTACGATACAAGGTCATGTACACCTTATATAACCATGCCATACTACGCCACATATATTATGCATGATTAGAGAAAAAGTATAGGATCTTACATTCTCCCCCCTTATGAACATTCGCCCGTGAATGGATCTAAACAATTCCTTGGTTGTATTTTCTTTTCTTTTTTCTCACAGTACTTTATTTGTGAGTCTATATTTGTTACAGTTGCAAACCTGAAGCCAAATTCTGAAAATTTTAACTACTAAGCTTTGCATAGCTATCTCGTAAGAAGACATATAAATTTCACCTTCAAGCTACTTAAAATATAACTAAGTCGTTGTAAAGAAATAATTGCCAATAATCGAAATGTGACTCACCTTAAGTCGTAAACAGTTGGGGGTACTCCTTCCTCATTTCCTCTTCCGCTTCCCAAGTCATTTCCTCGACGTTATTATTTCTCCATAACACTTTCATAGAAGCTACATCTTTATTTCGAAGCTTTCTTATTTGCCGATCTAAAATCGCTATTGGTACCTCTGTATAAGATAAATCCTCAGCTATACAAATATTTTCAATGGGCATAATACGTGAAGGATCTCCAATGCACTTCCGCAACATAGAAACATGAAATACAGGATGAACTACTTCCAATTCTGAAGGCAAATCAAGCTCGCATGCCACCATACTGATCTTCCGAATAATTTTATATGGCCCAACGTACCTAGGACTGAGTTTCCCTTTCTTTCCGAATTGCTTGATGCCCTTCATAGGCGATACTTTCAGGAAAACCCAATCTTCTACCTCAAACTCTAAATTCCGTCAGCGAACATCTGCATAAGACTTCTGTCGACACTGTGCTGTATGAAGCCGATCTCTAATAAGCTTAACCTTTTCAATCGCTTGTTGGACTAGATTGGGACCTAGCAAATCTGCTTCCCCGAGCTCAAACCAACCGATTGGGGACCTACACTTCCGCCCTTATAGTGCTTCGTAAGGGGCCATCTGAATACTAGCTTAAAAGTTGTTATTATAAGCGAACTCGATAAGAGGTAGATGTTGATCCCAACTTCCTTTAAAATCCAACACAGAAGCACGTAACATATCCTCAACCGTCTGAATAGTACATTCTGCCTGTCCATCAGTTTGTGGATGAAAAGTGGTGCTAAAATTTACCTGAGTGCCTAGACCTTTCTGAAATGATCTCCAAAAATGTGCTGTAAATTGAGCTCCTCGATCTGAGATAATAGATAATGGAACTCTGTGAAGGATATACAGGTTCGAGCGGTGGTCAGAATCGCTTTTATGCACTCACAGGACAACAGGATTCAGAGGCATCCCCTGATGTTGTTATAGGTATATTGACGATATCTTCTCAAGCTGTTTACGCATTGATAGACCCTGGCTCTACATTTTCATATATCACTCCATTTATTACTAGTAAGATTCACATGAAATCTGAGTTGTTGCCACAACCAGTTGAGGTATCTACACCATTTGGCGATTCTATTTTAGCTAGTCGTGTCTATCGGAGTTGTACGGTATTAATTAATGATCGTCCAACCTCCGCTGATTTAGTTGAGTTGATTATGCTAGATTTTTATGTTATCATGGGTATGGATTGGTTGGCAGCTTGCTATGCTAATATTGATTGTCGTGCACTATATGGAAGAAGTGCAGGTCACCAATTTATTGGTTCAAGATCAGGTAAGTAGAGTTGCTAGGTCATGATATAATCTAACAGGTTATGGAGAAGGTAAAGCTTAGTAGAGATCGATTGTAGATATCATAGAGTAGTCAGAAGTCTTATGCAGATGTTTGACTACGAGACTTAGAGTTTGATGTAGAAGATTGGTTTTTCTTCAAAGTATGGCCTATGAAGGGTTTCATGCGATTAGTCAAGAAAGGAAAGCCGAGTCCAAGGAATGTAGGGCCATATAATATTATTCGGAGGATTGGTAGGGTGGCTTATGAGATTGATTTCCCTTCAGAATTTAAAGCAGTTCATCCGGTGTTCCATGTATCTAGTTTATAGAAGTGCATCGAAAATGCTTTGAATTATGCCCGTTGAGAATATTCTTGTCTCTACAGACTTGTTTTATACTAAGGTGTAAGTGGCAGGTAAGAAAGATTTGGACTAAAGAAGTGGTTTCTATGAAAGTGTTATGGTGGAATAACAACGTTGAGGAAATAACTTGAGAAGCCGAGGAGGAAATAGGGAAGAATTACCCCCAACTATTGACGACCTAAGCTAAGTTGATTTTCAATAATTGACAATTATTTGTGTACACAAACTTAATTGGATTTTAAATACCAAAACAACCGGTTACTACAGAAGGTTTGTTGAGGGATTCTCTTCAATTGTCTCTCCTTTGACGACTTTGACTCAAAAGAAGGCTAAGTTCATATGGTCGAAAGCATGTGAAAAGAGTTTTTAGAGTTGATAGATAGACTTACTTTCGCTTCGGTGTTGACCTTACCGGAAGGGACATATGGTTTTGTGGTTTATTGTGATGCCTCAAGAATTGGGCTAGGGTGTGTGCTTATGCAAAATGGGAAAGTTATTACCTATGCCTCAAGGTAACTTAAAATCCATGAAAAGAATTATCTATGAAAAGATTACGACATGAGTGTTCTTTATCACCCCGGTAAAGCTAATGTGGTAATGGATGCTCTTAGTCGATTATCTATGAGTAGTGTCACTCGTATTGAAGAAGAAAAGAAAGAGTTGGTTCGAGATGTTCATAGATTGGCTCGATTAGGTTTTCACTAGTGGACTCAACCAAAGGTAGTGTTATGGTCCACGATGGTTCCGAATAGTCTTTTGTGGCGGATGTGCAAGCCAAGCAAGGTTTTGATCCAATTTTGGTAGAATTGAAAGAGGCGGTACTTAAGAAATCCGTTGAGGCTTTCTCCCAAGGGGTAGATGGGGTCCTTAGGTACAAAGGTTGATTATGTGTTCCAAATATTGATGATTTGAGAGATCTGATTTTGACAGAAGCCCATAGTGCGCAGCATTCTATTCACCCGGGAGCAACCAAAATGTACCATGATTTACGGGAGGTCTATTGGTGGAATGGGATGAAGAAGGCTATTGAGGGATTTGTGGCTAAATGTCCAAATTGCCAACAAGTGAAGGTTGAGCATAAGAAACCGGGAGGTTTGTCCCAAGATATTAGCATTCCTACTTGGAAGTGGGAGGACTTGAATATGGACTTTATTGTTGGTTTGCCTCGCACCCGGCGACAACATGACTCTAGGGTGATAGTAGATCGGTGATTAACGTTTCAAGGACACTTCTTCCAATTCTAAGTGTCAACGATCGCTAGTCAGTTTATAACCCAACTAAATGAGTTGGGGTGGAATCCCACATGGTCAAATCAGTCATAGAAATAGACAATATCGAATAAAAACATCATTCAAATCAGGGGGTGACACGAATGTCAAATGAAGGGGGGGGGTTTTGGTTTGAAATTATCAACTACAACAACAGAAAACAATACGAAATAACAATAGAGGCAACTGCAACTCCAAGAGAGAAGGAATATGATCTTTGATTTTTTGAACCCAATAATTAGTAGCTTTGCTAAGATCTAAACCTCCCAAATCAAGAACTTGCAAATTTGAGAGGTTTCCAAGAAATGAAGATACTGAACTAGTAAAAGACACAGCAGATAGATTGAGATACCTTAGTTCTTTAAGGCGGCCGATGAATTTAGGTACTTTGATTCCTCCAGATTTGTTCATGCTCAAATCTAAGTTTCTGAATTGATGTAACTCAGTAAAGATAGATTAATTACACCTCTCAATTCATGTTTTTTTTTTAAAATTTGTTCCTGAGATCAATCTTTATGAAGTTTCCGGTCTTGTTCTTACAGGTTACACCAAACCATTGGCAACAATCTTGTTGATTAATCCAAGAAGATAACCTGCCTAAAGGACCTGTGAGATTTTCTTTAACTTTTAGCGGTGCCATTCTTCTCTGTTTCAATGAAAATTCTTACACTAGAGGTGCTAGCAAATGAAACAAAGTGATGGTTTATACAAGTGAAATACAAAAGTTGAGATAAAAATATGAGAAAGGTAAGTTGAAATGAATTGTTCTCCATATTTTCTTGTTAGTGAATGAAGTAGGAAGGAAATCTCTTGTCATTTATAGGTGTAGTATTTGGAAAAAATTAAGCAAGTATTGTGGCCGCCTAGTGGTTGAGAACCATGAGGTTTCAAGTTCATATTCAGCGGGGATGAAAATACTAGGTGTTATTATTGGGATATATACTATTAACCATGTGTTTATATATAATATTTATTATAGAATAATTATTTATTCATTTTTAATATATCATATATTCGTTTATGGTGTTTGTTTACTTATATAGTAGATGATTTAGTGTATAGAGTTTAAGCCTATACACAGAGGATTAAATCATCGGTTCTTATAAGTATAAAGTTTTTTGCTCACAATCTAAGACGAGAATTGGACATGCCATTAGTACGATTGTAGCACAAGATTATATGTAGTTTACCTTGATTATAAGAATGGTATAGTTCCAACTTCTTGTGTTAGTGCATTTTGTATGTATTGAAAGGGACCGAGTAGAGATAGTTGTTTTAGACTGACTGACAAAATCATATTCTCTAAACTATTAAATGTACTCATATTCTTAATCTTGATATTACTATTATGATCTGTATATGTTAATTATCGTTTTGATTTATTAAAAGGTGAGATTCTAAGATGAATCGATATACGTGATAGATTGGACGATGATAATATATATATTTGTGAAATAATAAGTTAGTTGATAGAATCCATGTCTTGATATAGAGATTGATGATATGCCTTTTTGAGAAGCTTATAAGTTTTCATCATGTAAAACCTTGCAAGTAGATTATGAATCTGACACATGAAATAAGTTAAGCAGTGGTCTAAAGGAAATCGATCATTCAATTAAATTCGTCAGTAATTTAATATATTGATTAGTATCTATAATCTTAACATGGAGAATTACATATGTGTTTAATGGGGAATTTTGAAATTTAAATAGAGGAGTGATGATGCTTATCGTGACCAACAACACTAACCTACGGTACGAGTGTCTACCATCATCGATAATATAGTAACCCAACTAAAGGTTTGGGTCGTGTCCCAAGGGAGTGGTTTTGAGAATTAATAGACAAATAAAAGTTAGTTCTAGTTAGTCGTAGCTAAAGACATTAACGAGTAAAAATATAGTAAATAAAAGGGGGTTACACAAAAATGTCAAATATCAATTGGGGGTTTTGTCAGAGGTAGTAAAAACAACAAAAATAACAAGAAAATCAAGTATGGGGACAAGTTCTTGGGTTGTGACCACAATAAAAGTTGAGATAAATCATTGGGTACATGCTTTCGATAGGAAATTTGCAAGATAATAGTGACTAGGCTAAGCTTTAGATGGAAATAAGTTCCCTCTCGGGCAACTCACCCCGTTTCAAATGCGTTCCTCTCGGACACTCATTTGCCGCATGAAGGCCAGCCTATGTCTTACCCCACTGACTCTCTCGAGCTGAGTGTTAGGATATGGGACTAGGGATCACCCTCTCGGGCTGAACCTCATGTCGACCCACTCCTTAGGCCATAGGTCTAGCGGTGTTGGTTTCGCGACCTCCCTCTCGGGAAAGCTGAAAACACATGGATGGTTTTGTATTTGTAACTACAAACCCATTAGATTAAACAACAACCACTAGGTGAAATCACCATTAAAATACATCTAACCTATCAACAAGCAAGACCCAACAATAATATCAACACATATTTGCTAAATCACACCCCAAGAATGGGGATTTTTAGCCATACATCAAGAAATAACAAAATACACCTAAAATGATACTAAAATCAAATGGGTATAATGAATTAAACCTTGATTTAAGCAAAGGAAGTAGAATGGAGAAGACCCACTTCCAACTTGGGGAAGATGAAATCCTTCTTTCTTTAAGCCTCCCAAAAAACCCGCTCCAAACATGAGAGAAAATATCCCAAAAAGTACTATTCTATTCTGAAAATTATAATAATGGTTCCACACCTAAAAATTAATAACAACTTTAGTATTTATAGACTCCAGAAATAGTGCTGGCGGATCTTTCGGTGAGGTTAGTTGGAATCGCCGATTAACTCGGCGATTTGCCCTTTGGTGTAGTTCGTCGCCATCTTGCACTAGCTTTCGGCATCGTCGTGCTCTGTTTCATTGGGCGACATAATACTGCTTCGTGAAATTATTTGGTGAAACGCCGACTGCTCTTTTCATCGTCTTTTTTTATCCTTCTCCTTCAAGGCTTCGCGTTCTAGAACAAAGGGTGGAGTGCATCATTTCGGCGAATGGCGATGCGCAGGCTTCAACTTCTTCATTCGTTTCAGCCTTTTTGTTCCTTTTTACTCCTAAGTATCCATGCTTCCACTAAAACTTCAAGTACCTGAAACTTAAGAGTTTCATCATATATTGAGACAAAATAAGCATTTCAGGAAACTATTTCTATCAAAATAAAACCTTAAATGAATCCAATTTGTGGACTCATCAACACCCCCAACTTAAAATTTTCCTTGTCCTCAAGCAAACTCAAGTTCAGCCGTTCAACAAGGTGTCTCAAATAGTGCTACACAAGACTAAATCATGAATGCACACAACCAGACTCAATTTACTTATGCAAGGATCAATTGTGTACTCAAAGATTCAAGTTGTGACACATCATTACCGAAGATTCTCATGCTCGCAATACTTGCTACTTGTGCAATCAAGCTCAACAAGAAGTATATAAATGCCCTCACATAAAGAATGATTCCGTATTCATACACAGAGGTTAATCAATTCAAGATCAGGAATCAGATGCAACGCACAAACTAAAAAAGAGGAACACAATACATGTTTTTTTTACCCATAGGTTTGCCCTTATTTTCCAATCGACTTTCGATTCGGCCTACTCAAGATCAAAAAGGTCTTTATAAGGCTTGTAATAGGGCTGAGTGCAAAGATATGGTCATTTAGGCTCAGTGACTCTTATCCTCATGAGATGTGGTATTCACAACACTTCATTTTGCTGTCCCTTCATCATTTTTGCTAGTGCTCTTAAGTCATCATATTATTCACTTCCCATGGATTGTTCGGACTCGCCATTTCTTTGGTACTTTATTCCACAACTTTCATCTTCATTCTTTTTCTGTTCTTTTTTATTTTTTTTTATTTTTTATATATATGGACGGATTCCAATTTTCTCAACACCATGGGCTAAGGGAAACTGTTCTTGCACTTTTTGACTTTCCCCTTTCTATTCACCACACCCCCAACTTAGGCTTTTGTCCTAAGTTGGCTATTCAACTAACCACAAATCAAGAGGATTATAGGTAGCAGATAAAGAAAGCTCTAGTTTTCATCAAGTTTCATCCAAAGAAAGGTCAGGCTCAAGGGGTGTTAAAAAGAGATTCACACACTCACAAGGTAGGCCACAAAAGAGATATATGTCAAATTGGTTTACACTCTTTAAAGTTGCCTAAGATCATATCAAGAGATAGTCTTACTTAGTCGATCGGACCAACGGGGAAAATTCTCGGATCTATCATGCATGTTTCAAAGTAAGCTCAACACACTAGGCATCGACACTACTAGTCAAACAAGACTCTACATTTTTGCTAGTGTGCAACGGTCATCACAAGAGACTCAATTTAATACTTGGCTAGTCAAAACGAGATGCAAAGAATTCACATATTGTCTATGCAATTTCATTTGGCCTCATTGTAGCAGCACATTCATGTTCGTTTGATTGAGAGTACTATTCAAGTCATCGGTATTAATAGAAACTGATACTCAAATTTTGCACAAGAACAACCACATTCAAACACAAAAGGTGGCGAAAATTTTCAGACGGATCAACATTTATTATGAAATAAAATAAAAGGAGCCATAAGCTGAAACATCCACACAAAGAAGTATTAATGCAAAATTTTAGCTCACCACACAAAACACGAACATTATTAGCACACACAAAAGGTGGGCCTCACCCCACCACAAACAAAATCATTTACCCTCAAATGCAAATAACAAAATATTCAGAATCTAGAATAAAGAAAGACAGAAAGGGAGATAAAGAGGGGATCCTGTCTAAGTTGTCGCTCCATCTGTCTGGGCATCAGTGCCCTGAGTATTATCATTCTGACTCGGGTTCTCTGCTTTAGCTGCTGTAGCGACATTAGCCTTAACCATATTATCCAAATCATGAGCTGCTCCAAAGGCATGTACCACATTGATGAACCCTCGGGTCCACAAAGGGACATTAGGGTCAATAGGAATCCTCCTACTGGAACTGGCTTCCTTGCTCTTGCTCTTGTTCGGCTTTTCTGTATCTCTCCTGAATTTTTGTGCTCTTATGTGTCGGGGTGGCACGTCTCTTCCTACAACTTTGGATCTGACCATGTCTGCAAAATCTAGAAATAACATTAGACGTTTTTGACAACTTAGTAGATGGTCAGTCTATTCGGCTTGTCGCCGAATACCTTCGACGAGCAACGGTTAGTCCGTCAAAGGTCACAGTGCAGAAGGGTTAGGGGTGCAGACAAAGGGCGATTAAGATAACATTCGGCGAGTCACCAAGTGAACTTGGCGATCCCGTGCTTCTCGCCGAAAGTTACAGGAACCACAACAAATAAAGCATGATAATAAGGGCGAGATGGGGCACTTAGGCGAACCGCATAGTGGTTCGGCGAGCTCTTCACAGCTCGCCGAATGACCCAAAGTTCCTACTTTTGACCCAACTTCTCGAAATCCGCACTGCAACCCCCGAAAACACAATTTAAGCAGAAATAGCAAAAATTTGACCAAGACCCATAACATACGAATACCACCCATCACGCATTAACCCTACTCAATGCATTATAAAACAAGGTTTTAACAGTTAAGGCAATTCAGGCAAGGTTATCGCAGACAAATCGACACATAAACAATTCAATCCAATCAAGGAGGTTCAGCAGATTACATCATAGCATTTGCAAATGAGTACAATTTTGACAACACAAGCACGGGGTTTGAGAAACTAACCTTTTGCGCTGCTCAAATGGTTATTGAAACGCTAGGAAGCAATGTAATCCAATCCTGCGCACAAATCAACTAACCAAAATACTCCGAAAGTGCAAGAAAAATAAAACTAGAGTGCAGGTGTGAGTTTGTGGAGGTGGAAAAGTGATGGAAAGGGAATCAAGTTAGAACTTTTTAAACCTTTGGCTGAAAGACCGTCCAATTTTTGTCCATTCTGTGACATTAGTCCCGATCGCCGAACCTCATAGCGATTCGCAGAGTGTTCACTTATCTCACCGAGTTTTACACAACCTTCAGTCGAGATGAAGATCCAAACGGTGGTCTGCATCGGAATCACCAATATACTCGGTGACTCGCCAATAATTACGTTGAGTCCGCCGAGTTGTACAGACCCAATCCTAAACTGGGTTAAATCAAACGGCGGAGTGCGTTGGGGTTGCCGAACCAATCGGCGATTCGCCGACCGGGATTTCCATTTGGCAATCTATGCTTCTCATTCAACTTCCACACTTTCACCTGCCCAATCAACACACTATTATTTCATCAAAGTAACTTAAAGATATAAAAAGGGTTTTGGGTTGCCTCCCAAACAACGCCTTATTTAACGTCGTGGTACGACACAAGTTCTCACTCAAGTTCCATTAGTAAGGTTGGCCTCATTTTCATGAGGCCAACCCTCTTTTGGCGCTGGGTAGAGAAAAGATAGCACTTGGTCCATTTGGTACCCATAGTTAGCATTCATGCTCATCTTTCTTGTTTCAATATACAAACAAGTAAAACAAAACTAAAAACTAAAAATAAAGGTATTAAACTACAGCTAGGAAGAACAAAAATTTTACTAAACTAAAAATTTTCACGAAACACTACTCCCTGACAGTGGTGCCATTTTGATGATTATCGTGACCAACGACACTAACCTACGGTACGAGTGTCTATGATCGTCGATAATATAGTAACCCAACTAAAGGTTGGGGTCGTGTCCCAAGGGAGTGGTTTTGACATTTAATAGAAAAATAAATGTTAGTTCTACTTAGTCGTAGCTAAAGACATTAACGAGTAAAAACATAGTAAATAAAAGGGGGTGACACAAAAGTGTAAAATATCAATTGGGGGTTTTGTCACAAGTAGTAAAAACAACAAAAATAACAAGAAAATCAAGTATGGGGACAAGTTCTTGGGGTGTGACCTCAATACAAGTTGAGATAAATTGTTGGGTACATGCTTTCGATAGGAAATTTGCAAGATAATAGTGACTAGGCTAAGCTTTAGATAGAAATAAGTTCCCTCTCGGGCAACTTACCCCGTTTCAAATGCGTTCCTCTCGAACACCCATTTGCCGCATGAAGGCCAGCCTAATCCTTACCCCACTCACTCTCTCGAGTTGAGTGTTAGGATATGGGACTAGGGATCACCCTATCGGGCAGAACCTCATGTCGACCCACTCCTTAGGCCATAAGTCTAGCAGTCTTGGTTTCGCGACCTCCCTCTCGGGAAAGCTGAAAACACATGGATGGTTTTGTATTTGTAACTACAAACGCATTAGATTAAGCCACAACCACTAGGTGAAATCACCATTAAAATACATCTAACCTATCAGCAAGCAAGACCCAACAATAATATTAACAAATATTTGTTAAATCACACCCCAAGAATGGGGTTTTCAGCCACACATCAAGAAATAACAAAATACACCTAAAATGATACTAAAATCAAATGGGTATAACGAATTAAACCTTGATTTAAGAAAAGGAAGTAGAATGGAGAAGACCCACTTCCAACTTGGGGAAGATGAAATCCTTCTTTCTTCAAGTCTCCCAAATAACCCTCTCCAAACTTGAGAGAAAATATCCCAGAAAGTACTATTCTATTCTGAAAATTATAATAATGGTTCCACACCTAAATATTAGTAACAATTTTAGTATTTATAGACTCCAAAAAATAGTGCTGGTGGATCTTTAGGCGAGGTTAGTCAGAATTCCCGATTAACTCGGCGATTTGCCCTTTGGTGTAGTTCGTCGCCATCTCGCACTAGCCTTCGGCATCATCGTGTTCTGTGTCATTGGGCGACATAGTACTGCTTCGTGGAATTATTCGGTGAAACGCCAGCTGCTCCTTTCATCGCCTTTTTGATCCTGCTCTTTCAAGGCTTCGCGTATTGGAACAAAGGGCGGAGTGCGTCCTTTTGGCGATGCGCAGGCTTCAGCTTCTTCGTTCTTTTCAGCCTTTTTGTTCCTTTTTGCGCCTAAGTGTCCATGCTTCCACTAAAACTTCAAGTACCTGAAACTTAAGAGTTTTCATCAGATATTGAGACAAAATAAGCATTTGAGGACACTATTTCTATCAAAATAAAGCCCTAAATGAGTCCAATTTGTGGACTCATCAACACCCCCAACTTAAACTTTTGCTTGTCCTCAAGCAAACTCAAGTTCAACCGTTCAACAAGGTGTCTCAAATAGTGCTACACAAGACTAAATCATGAATGCACACAACCAGACTCAATTAACTTATGCAAGGATCAATTGTGTACTCAAAGATTCAAGTTGTGACTCACCATTACCGAAGATTCTCATTCTCGCAATACTTGCTACTTGTGCAATCAAGCTCAACAAGAAGTATCTAAATGCCCTCACATAAAGAATGATTCCATATTCACACACAGAGGTTAATCAATTCAAGATCAGGAATCAGATGCAACGCTCACACTAAAAAAGAGGAACAAAATGCATGTTTTTTTTACCCATAGGTTTGCCTTTATTTTCCAATCGACTTTCGATTCGGCTTATTCAAGATAAAAAAAAAGTCTTTCTAAGGCTTGTAATGGGGCTGAGTGCAAAGGTATGGCCATTTAGGCTCAGTGACTGTTATCTTCATGAGATGTGGTATTCAAAACACTTCATTTTCTGTCCCTTCATCATTTTTGCTAGTGCTCTTAAGTCATCATATTATTCACTTCCCATGGATTCTTCCGATTCCCCATTTCTTTGGTACTTTATTCCACAACTTTCTTCTTCATTCTTTTTTTTTATATATATGGAGGGGTTCTAATTTTCTCAACACCATGGGTTAAGGGAGATTATTCATGCAGTTCTTGACCTTTCCCTTTCTTTTCACCACACCCCCAACTTAGGCTTTTGGCCTAAGTTGTCTATTCAACTAACGACAAATCAAGAGGATTATAGGTAGCGGATAAAGAAAGGTCTAGTTTTCATCAAGTTTCATCCAAAGAAAGGTTAGGCTCAAGGGGTGTTAAAAAGAGATTCACACACTCACAAGGTAGGCCACAAAAGAGGTGTATGTCAAATTGGTTCACACTCTTTAAAGTTGCCTAAGATCATATCAAGAGATAGCCTTACTTAGTCGATCGGACCAACGGGGCGAATTCTAGGATCTATCATGCACGTTTCAAAGTAAGCTCAGCACACTAGGCATCGATACTACTAGTCAAACAAGACTCTACATTTTTGCTAGTGTGCAACGGTGATCACAAGAGACTCAATTTAATACTTGACTAGTCAAAACGAGATGCAAAGAGTTCACATATTATCTATGCAATTTCATTTGGCCTCATTGTAGCAGCACATTCATGTACGTTCGATTGAGAGTACTATTCAAGTCATCGGTATTGATAGAAACCGAAACTCAAATTTTGCACAAGAACAGCCACATTCCACACAGTAGAGGTGGCAAAAATTTTTGGACGAGTCAAAATTTATTTTGAAATAAAATAAAATGAGCCATAAGCTCAAACATCCACACAAAGAAGTATTAACGCAAAATTTTAGCTCACAACACAAAACACAAACATTAATAGCACACACAAAAGGTGGGCATCACCCCACCACAAACAAAATCATTTGCCCTCAAATGCAAATAACAAAATATTCAGAATCTAGAATAAAGAAAGACAGAGAGGGAGGTAAAGAGGGGATCCTGTCTAAGTAGTCGCTCCATCTGTTTGGGCATCAGTGCCCTAAGTATTATCATTCTGACTCTGGTTCTCAGCTTCAGCTGCTGCAGCGAGATTAGCCTTAACCATATTATCCAAATCATTAGCTACTCCAAAGGCATGTGCCACATTGATGAACCCTCGGGTCCACGAAGGGACATTAGGGTCAATGGGAATCCTCCTACTGGAACTGGCTTCCTTGCTCTTGCTCTTTGCTTTGGTCTTGTTCGGCTTTTCTGCATCTCTCCTAAAATTTTGTGCTCTTATGTGTTAGGGTGGCACGTCTCTTCCTGCAATTTGGATCTAGCCATGTCTGCAAAATCTTGAGATAACGTTAGAACATTTTTGACAAACTAAACAGAGATATTAAGTTGGATCTGGCCATGTCTGCAACATCGCCCTTTGGTGTAGTTCGTCATCGTCTTGCACTAGCCTTCGACATCGTCGTGCTCTGTGTCATTGGGCGACATAGTACTGCTTCACGGAATTATTTGGCGAAACATCGACTACTCTTTTCATCGCTTTTTTTATCCTGCTCCTTCAAGGCTTCGCGTACAGGAACAAAGGGCGGAGTGCATCCTTTCGGCGAATCGTCAAGCGTGCTTGGCGATGCGCAGGCTTCAACTTCTTCGTTCTTTTCAACCATTTTGTTCCTTTTTGCGCCTAAGTGTCCATGATTCCACTAAAACTTCAAGTACCTGAAACTTAAGAGTTTTCATCAGATATTGAGACAAAATAAACATTTGAGGACACTATTTCTATCAAAATAAAGCCCTAAATGAGTCCAATTTGTGGACTCATCAAGTGAAATTACGAATTTCTAGTGTAATGATTTGTAATTTATTATGGTAAGAATAATTCAAATTAATTATTTATAATTATTTCCATAATACGAAGACTGAGTAATTAATTATGTGGTCCCTACTGTGCCCAAATTTAACTAGAACTCAGAATCTATTCTTAAGGGAAAAGAGAGAAGTATGTGTCTTTCTCTATTCTAAAGAAAGGGAGAAGTTCTCTATTTTAAGAAAAGAGAGAAGTATGTGTATTTTTCTATTCTAAGGAAAGGGAAAAGTACATGTCTTTTCTATTCTAAGGAAAGGGAAAAGTACATGCCTTTTTCTATTCTAAAGAAAGACTGTGTGTTTCTTCTCCTTCATGCACTAGGAAGAAATCTCTATAAAAAGGGATTCTTCTAACCCTTGAAGGACGAAAACTTTTATATACGATATTTGTCAACCCAAGTATTAAGAAAGTTCAGAAGTGAACTTGGGATCACTGTAGAAGACCATAAAACTGTCGTCCAATTTGTGGACTAACTTGTGGATTCGCTTGAAGGTTCTAGCTTGTGAGTTCGCTAGAAGGTATCTACTCACGCTTTAAGAGATAAATCTTGAATTAAATTTCATAAATTATATGTGTTCTAGCATAAACTACGTGTTGTCTATTATTCATGTAAGCAGTATGATTCTGGTATGCTACCGATGTGCATATATGTAACACCTCGAATCTAAGAGTGGGCATCATTTCAGATTTTAGGACTTACAGGTGCCATCCACGAGGACCCAACCACGGGCCATAGATCGAGCCACGAGTCGTCGATTGAGCCTCGAGCTGTAGGTGGGTCCATGGAAAGGGCCACCCAAAATTTGTTTAGTCTATGGACCATGGTAGGACCTACGGACCGTAGGTAGATCCATTCCCCATGGTCCAAGAGCCGTGGATCTAGGCAAAAGTCTCTAACCATGGACCACGAGTGTGCAAGATGGACCGTTGGTCCATCCACAGTCCATCGGTGGTGGGTGGTGGGTCGGTGCTGGTAGTTATTTTCCAGGGTCAGTTAGATCTTTTCCTAATTAATTAATTCCTATACTATGTCGTTTTGCCTATGTTTAGAACCCCTATATAAGATTTTTCAACCCCCCAAATCAACCCATTTAATTCATTCTTCCAATTTCACAAAATAAAATCAAATTCCTCTCCAAATATTCTCTCTCTAGAAACTTGAAGAAGAAGAAGAAGGATTCACCTAGGGTTTCAAGCTAAGGTTCCAATTCCTCCATTGAAGGCTAGCATTTGGACTCAAGGTATGATAGTTTTCATCGATGGATTCCTTCCATTCATGGAGTTCCCAAATTCCTCTATTTCAGAAGGTAGAAATCCCTAATTGAGTTAGGGTTTTCATCAATTGTCATGGGTTCTTTTCATTATTGATTTAAATGATTGAATTATGAGATCTTATGCATGAATTGATGAATAACAATGATTTTATGATGATTTCCCCACGAACCCATATAATCCCTATGTTTTCAAGTTATGAATCATATGATGTGGGATTTGAATCTTCAAGGAAGAGTTTTATGAAATTAAGCATGTATTGTAAGTTTTACATGTATTTATGATGAAATCCATATATAACCCATGTTTTCTAAGATTTTATGATTGAAAGTGGATTTTGAATCTCAAGAGGTAAATTATGGACTTATGCATTGCTTTATGAAATCCATGCAAATGTTTTAAGGGTGCTTTGAGAGTAAAGTACCAATGATGATGTTGTGTTGTTAAAGAATATTCTCATAAACACATACTAGCATAATGTGAAAGGTTCTCTCATATAGAAAGGATTCTTAGGTTTAAAGGCTTTCTCACCTAATTGAATGAAAAACAAAGAGCTATCTTAATGAAACTAGCTCGAATTAGTTGTCTAAGGGCACCTTTTCATGAGTAATGAAGTCAAGTAAGAAATGACTATTCCGTGGGAATTTATGCTTAGCACTGAGTGGATATTGATAGTGAGATGGAAGCTCTCCAATAGTAGAGGCCGGGTTTCCAAAGTAATCTCATGAGATAGAAGCTCCCCCGTTAGTAGAAGTCGTGTTTCTAGTAGCAATCTCCTTATCCCATATTTATGTGCCCACATAGGTTGATTAGCTAAGGGATCCACTTAAGCTAGAAGTTCTAGGTTCTACCTTCGACAAGTAGGACACCTATTTTCGGTGTGGGGTAGGCACCAGATTCCATGTTATAGCTCACATGGTCTCAATGTCGATTAAGGCTAATTTCCCCACTAGTAATAATGAACTAAGGTTACTTCAAGAAGTATTGCATACGAGTTCAAAGCTTTTAAAGAAAAAGTTATCTTGCATTGACCATGATTTATGACTTATGTTTTATAACTCTTTTATTTCATGTTTAAGCTTGGTCAATTGTATGTCAGGAAATGAAATATCCCTTTTAGCATAATTTAAATGTTTTATGCATGACTATCATATTTGGTACATTGTTTTGTACTACCGCATACTCTTGCCTACATTTTTCCCAAATGTATGGTCCGATATTCAGGATGCTCAGTTTCGTGGCTAGTGGGTGATTTGATTGATTCCTGAGCTTTGGTGAGTTCTCATGCTTCGAGGACTGACTCTTATTCTTTAGTTCCCTTTCTTGTATTTCCCTTTTGGACATGATGTATAGGCTAGGCCCCATTTTATTCTATTGTATATGATGGATATGATGAGACAAGTGTATTAGACTTCCTCTTTTTGTCTTATAAAATGTTTTGGACTTGGACTATTCTTTTACTCGTATTGTTCTATTTATTATGTTATGAGAGTTAAGTGGCTTGTATGGAGTCCTTCGGAGTTCTATACGCCATGTTACATCTAGGGGGTACCCTTGGTCGTGATAAACTTGGTAATTAGAGCACAAGGTTTAGAATGCTCCTAGGATGTCTCATAAGCCACATCTAGTAGAGTCTAGTTCATGAGTGTGAAGGGTGCCAAATTTATGAATGAAAGGCTATAAGATGATTAGGAAACTCTACTTCTTTCATTACTCTTAAGTCGTGCGATAGAGTTTAACTCTATAAGGTCTCTTTCTTAATCCTTATCCTATGTTCTTTAGGATATGGCTACATGAAGAGCTTATTCTAGAAGGAATGTGAGGGAGAATGCGGAACAATAAGCTCTTCCCCAAGCTCCTCAAGTTTCGGTCGATCCTTTGGCCGAGCATGTTTCTAATGCAGAGTTTAGGGTTGCTTTTCAAGTATTGGCTCAAACCATCACCGCCCAAGCCAATAGAGAGGTTGTGGTTCCCACAAGCTCAAATGTGAATTCTGCGTCTTCAAGAGTGAGAGACTTCACAAGGATGAATTCTCTGGAGTTTCATGTTTCTAAAGTTGAGGAAGATCCTTAAGAATTTATCGACAAGTTCTATAAGGTGTTGATGATCATGGGAGTTACGCTAGTGGAAAAGGCAGAGTTTTTCGCTTACCAATTGAAAGGTGTGGCTCAAATATGGTATAACCAATGGAATGAAGGGAGACCGGAAGATGCGGGTCCTCTTGATTGGGAGAAGCTTAACGCCACTTTACTTGATAGGTTCTTTCCCCTTGAGATGAGGGAAGCCAAGGTACTTGAGTTCATTAACCTTCGACAAGGAAGTATGAGTGTGAGGGAATATGCTTTTAAAGTTTACTCAACTGTCCAAATATGCTCTAACAGTGCTTGCAAATTCAAGAGTTGGGATGATTACGTTTGTTTTTTGTGTGTCCGAAATGATGGTTAAAGAGTACCGAACCGCAATGCTCATTCATGATATGGACATCTCTCGTATCTTGGTACATGCACAACAAATTGAGGAGGAGAAACTCAAGTAAAAGTCTAGGGAGGCAAAAAGGGGTAAGACTGGTAATGGTAATTTCTCTAACACAAGGTCTGATGGACAAGGTCGTCTGAGAATCAAACAAAGGATTTTCGGTCAAGTTTCCTCCAATGCTCCTCCTAAGTTTAACAAAGATAGGGTGTCTAACCCTAAGTCTCAATGAGGTAATGGTAGTGGATCTTTATTGCCTAGGTCTAATCGTACTAAGTGTGGAAGGAAGCACGATGGTAAGTGCCTAGCCGGCACGGATGGTTGCTTTGGTTGTGGTAAGAGTGGTAAAAAATTAAGGATTGCCTAATGCTTACGGCTAAAGTAAGAAAGGGCAAACAAGCTATTACTAGTGGTGCGGGTTCCAATGCTCCTAAGAGAAACCACTTTTATGCTCTTCAGATCCGAGGTAAACAAGAGAGTTCCCCAGATGTGGTTACCAGTATGTTGAAAGTTTTCCAACTTGATGTATATGATTTACTTGATCCCGGTGCTACCTTGTCTTTTGTGAAGCCATATGTGGCTGTGAGGTTTGATGTTCTTCCAGATGTGTTGTTAGAATCTTTTTTGTCTCTACTTATTTTGGTGATTCTATTGTGGCTAAGAGGGTCTATAGAAAGTGTCCCATTTTCTTGTCCCATAGAGTTACCCTTGCTGACTTGGTAGAGCTTGATATGTTAGACTTTGATGTGATTTTTGGTATGGATTGGTTGTACTCATCTTATGCTTCTATAGATTACTGTAGTCAAGTTTCAGTTCCCAAATGAGCTTATCCTAGAGTGGAAGGGGGGAAATTCTATGCCTAAGGGTCAGTTTGTTTCGTATCTTAAAGCTAGAAAGATGTTTTATGATGATTACTTTTACCATCTAGTAAGGGTGAGGGATGTAGATTCTGAAACCCTTTCTCTCGAGTCGGTCCCCGTTGTCAATGAGTTTTCGGAAGTGTTCCCAGATGACCTACCCGGTATTCCTCCCGAGAGAGAAATAGACTTGGGTATTGACCTTCTCCTAGATACGCAACCTATTTCTATTCATCCTTATCATATGGCACCGGAAAAACTTAAGGAGTTGAAAGAACACTCGAATGATTTGTTGGATAAGGGTTTCATCTAACCGAGTATCTCTCCATGGGGTGCTCCAATTTTGTTTGTTAGAAAGAAGGATGGTTCTCTTTGTATGTGAATTGATTATCGATAGTTGAATAAAGTGACCATTAAGAACAAGTATCCTCTCCCAAAGATAGATGCTTTATTTGACCAACTTCAAGGGGCAAGTTGTTTCTCTAAGATTGATCTCTGATCGGGTTATCACCAACTGAGGGGGAAAGATGATGACATTCCAAAAATGACTTTTCGAACTCATTATGGTCATTATGAACTTTTGGTAGTGTCATTTGGGTTGACTAATGCTCCGGCAGTATTTATGGATTTGATGAATAGGGTGTTTAGACAATACCTTGACATGTTTGTGATTGTGTTCATTGATGATATTTTGATCTACTCAAGGAGTGAGGATGAGCATATTGATCATTTGAGGATCGTGTTTCAAATTCTTCATGACCAACAACTTTTTGCAAAGTTTAGCAAATGTTAATTTTGGTTAAGGTCTGTAGCTTTCCTTGGTCATATTGTTTCAAGTAAGGGTATTGAGGTAGATCCTAAGAAGACGAATGCGGTCAAGAGTTGGACTAGACCTCTAACTCCCTCGAATATTAAAAGTTTTTTGGGTTTTGCTGGTTACTATAGAAGGTTTGTTGAGGGATTATCTTCAATTGCCTCTCCTTTGACGGCTTTGACTCAAAAGAAGGCTAAGTTCATATGGTCGGAAGCGTGTGGAAAGAGTTTTCAGAGTTGAAAGATAGACTCACTTCCGCTTCGATATTGACCTTACCGGAAGGGACAGATGGTTTTGTGGTTTTAGTAATGCCTCAAGAATTGGGCTAAGGTGTGTGCTTATGCAAAACGGGAAAGTTAATGCCTATGCATCAAGGCAACTTAAAATCCATGAAAAGAATTATCCTACTCACGACCTTGATTTAGCATCGGTCATTTTTGCCTTAAAGATTTGGAGACACTATTTGTATGGAATACATGTAGATGTGTTTACCGACCACAAGAGTTTGCAATATGTGTTAAATCAAAAGGATTTGAATTTTTGCCAACGAAGGTGGCTTGAGTTATTGAAGGATTACGACATAAGTGTTCTTTATCACCCCGTTAAAGCTAATGTGGTAGTGGATGCTCTTAGTCGATTATCTATGAGTAGTGTCACTCATATTGAAGAAGAAAAGAAAGAGTTTGTTCGAGATGTTCATAGACTGATTCACTAGTGAACTCAACAAAGGTGGTGTTATGGTCCACAATGGTTCCGAATAGTCTTTGGTGGCAGATGTGAAAGCCAAGCAAGGTTTTGATCCAATTTTGGTAGAATTGAAAGAGGCGGTACTTAAGAAATCCGTTGAGGCTTTCTCCCAAGGGGGATATGGGGTCCTTAGGTACCAAGGTCGATTATGTGTTCCCAATGTTGATGGTTTGAGAGATCTGATTTTGACAGAAGCCCATAGTTCACAGTATTCTATTCACCCGAGAACAACCAAAATGTACCGTGATTTATGGGAGGTCTATTGGTGGAATGGGATGAAGAAGGATATTGCGGGATTTGTGACTAAATGTCCAAATTGCCAACAAGTGAAGGTTGAGCATCAGAAACCGGGAGGTTTGTCCCAAGATATTAGCATTCCTACTTCGAAGTGGGAGGACTTGAATATGGACTTTATTATTGGTTTGCCTCGCACCCGGCGACAACATGACTCTGTTTGGGTGATAGTAGATCGGTGATTAACGTTTCAAGGACACTTCTTCCAATTCTAAGTGTCAACGATCGCTAGTCAGTATATAACCCAACTAAATGAGTTGGGGTCGAACCCACAGGGAGCGGTACGTGTTTAAGATTCAATAGTAAATTGTGAACATGGTCAAATCAGTCATATGAATAGACAATATCGAATAAAATCATCATTCAAATCAGGGGGTGACACGAGTGTCAAATGGTGGGTTTTGGTTTGAAATTATCAACTACAACAACAGAAAATAATACGAAATAACAATATGAGACTGGTTCTTGGGATGTGATTCGATTATAGGCTAATATAGACAAATGGGTAATTGCAACTATTAGAAAACAGCTAGATATTAGTGAGTAAGCTAGGCTATAGAGGAGGTAAACTTTCTCTCGAACAATTTATCCCGAATCAAGTCGATTTCTCTCGAACATCGACAAGCATACAAAATAAGAGCAGCTCATACCTTAGTCCATTCACTATCTCGAGTTGAATGTGTGGAAATGGGTTTAGGATTCACTCTCTCGAGCTGAACCCATTACAACCCAATACCCACAGACCATCAATCAATAATCTTAGTTTTAAAACCTCACTCTCCAGCAAGCCAAAAACACAAGGGTAGAACTGCATTTGCAACTACAATTCTTAAATTAAATCACAATTTATGATTGAACTCACATCTAAACAGCATTTAAACTAATAATTAGCAATACCCATAAACTAAATCTGTCCATAATCACATAATCACACCCCAAGAATTAGGGTTTTCTCTAGACATTATAAAAATATAAAAATCGTTACCAAATTGAGTTTCCATCAACTGGGTAAGATTAATGTCGTCTTTACAATGGTCTAAGTCGAAGAATCTCAAAGACCCATTCCAATTTCTCAAAAGTGAAAAACTTATTTTTTTCAAAGCTAAGGAAAAACTAGAAAAAACTTGTCTCTCAATTCAAAATTCTAATCACAATTCGATATAATGAAAATTAGTTGCTAAACTAAATGTTTAAAAATGTAATTATAGTCGCCAAAAATATGCTGCGAAGAGCCATTCGGTGCAGTAAGTCAGGCTCGTCGATCCACTCAGAGATCCACCCTTTGGTCAATGTTATCGCCTTTCTGCCTTGGCCTTCAGCATCCTCAAGGTCTGTAACTTTGGGCGATCCAACACTGCGTTGCGGAACCACACGGCGATCCGCCGACTGCTCATTTCTCTCGCCAACTTGGTTCTTTCCTTCAAGGCTTGGTACACTGGAACTTTATGCGGTCAAATAGCCATTCGGCGACTCCCCAAGTGGACTTGGCGATCACCAGGCTTGCTTTTCTTTGGTTTTTCAACTCGCTTTGTTCCTTTTTGCAAATTAGTGTCCTTGCTTTGTTCCTTGATCCATGTACCTAGAAATCAAGGGTTTTACATCATTTATTGGCATAAAATAAGCATTTGAGGACACTAAATCCTTCTAAATAAGGCCCTAAATGAGTCCAAATCTCGAACTCATCAACAAAATCTAGCTTTTGACAATGGACGACGGACTGATAGGACACGCCGTCGGTCAGACCACGGTCCATGGGTCGTGGTCCATGGGTCGTGGCTGCCAGTTAAGTTTTAGGGGCAGTTGGGTCTTTTCATAATTATTTTATTCCTATACTACGTCGTTTTACCCTTCACTAAGATATATAAGTATTTTCACCCCCAAATTTTCTCAGTAGAAATCATTCTCTCAAATTTCTAAAAGAAGAACAAGTTTTCTCTCCAAAATATTTCTTTCTCTGGAAAGCTTGAAGAAGAAGGATTCAACCTAGAGTTTCAAGTCATGTCTTAATTATTCCATTGAAGATAAACAATTGGCTTTGAGGTATGATAGTTTTCATCCATGGATTCCTTCCATTCACGGAGTTCCCAAATTCTCCTATTTTCAAATTTAGAAATCCCCAATTGAGTTAGGGTTTTCTTCAATTGCCATGAGTTTTGTTGATTATTGATTTAAATGACTGAATTATGATCTATTATGTATGAATTGATGAAATACTATGATTTCATGAAGATTCCCCTATTAACCCATGAAATCCCCATATTTTCCAAATTATGATCATATATATGATATGGTTTTTGCATTATGAAGGAAGAGGTTTATGAAATCAAGCATGAATTGATATATTTACATGAATTTATGATGAAATCCATATCTAACCCATGTTTTCTAAATGTTGATGATTGAAAGTGGGTTTTGAACCTTGAAAGGTAACTTATGGAATTATGCATGTTCTTATTAAATCTATGCTAATGTTTTAAAAATACTTTGAGAGTAAAGTATAAATGATGATGTTGTTATTATGTTTTTGAAAGGATTTTCTCATATAAACATGAAATCATGATTGTGAAAGGTTTTCTCACATAATAAGGATTTTAAGGTTGAAAGGTCTTCTCACCTAATTGAATCAAAGATTAATAGTTATCTTAATGAAACCTAGCTTTTATTGGTTATTGAATGATACCTTTCCATGGATAATGGTTATCCAAGGGAAGTGTTGCTCATATTGAAGAAGAAAAAAAGATTTGGTTCGAGATGTTCATAGATTAGCCCGATTGGGTGTTCCGTTAGTGAAATCTACCAAGGGTGGTGTTATGGTCCACAATGGTTCAGAATCGTCTTTAGTGGCGGATGTGAAAGCCAAGTAAGATCTTGATTCAATTTTGGTTGACATAAAAGAAGTGGTGCTTAAGAAATCCGTTGAGGCTTTCTCTTAAGGGAGAGATGGTGTACTTAGATATCAAGGTTGTTTATGTGTTCCAAATGTTGATGACTTGAGGGAACATATTTTGTCAGAAGCCCATAGTTCTTGGTATTCCATTCACCCTGGAGCCACCAAGATGTATCGTGATTTACGGGAGATCTATTGGTGGAATGGGATGAAAAAGGACATTGCAAAATTTGTGACTAAGTGTCCTAATTGTCAACAAGTGAAAGTTGAGGCATTATATGGTAGGAGGTGTAGATCTCCTATAAGTTGGTTTGAGGTGGGTGAAGTTGCCCTTATAGGTCCCGAGTTGGTACATTAGGCCATAGAGAAGGTTCAACTTATTAGAGAATGGTTGAAACCAGTCAAAGTCAACAAAAGTCATATGTCGATGTAAGAAGAAAAGATCTTGAGTTTGAGGTTCATGATTGGGTTTACTTGAAATTTTCACCCATGAAGGGTGTGATGAGGTTTGGTAAGAAAGGGAAGCTCAGTCCTCATTATGTAGGCCCATATCAGATTTTGAGACGTGTTGGTAAGGTTGCTTATGAACTATATTTGCCTAATGAGTTGGCATCAGTGCATCTGGTTTTCCACGTCTCTATGTTGAAGAAATGTGTTGGTGATCCAACATCAATAGTTCCCTTAGAAGGTTTGTGAGTTAAGGAAAATCTTTCTTATGAAGAAGTTCCGGTTGAGATTTTAGACTGGCAAGTCAAGAAGTTGAAAAATAAAGAAGTAGCTTCCGTGAAAGTGCAGTGGAAAAATTGGTTAGTTGAGGGTGCTACATGGGAGGCCGAGGCTGATATGATGTTTCAATAGCCTCATCTCTTTCGTTCTACTCCTACTCTAGCTTTATGTAATGAGTTCCTCATGGTTCACTCTGTAACACCCCGGAAATTCTATGACTTAAGTTAGAGCCTCACCTTATGAATAATGACTTAAAAATAGTTAAAATAATGTTTCTAAACCTTAAGTAATGTAATTGACTTGGTTTGGAAGATTAAAAGTCTAAACGTCAAGAAATGACCACAACGTCCGAAATCTAGAGAAAAATGTGTTCTAGTGTTTCCTTAGGTTTTAGGTAGGTTTGGGAGTGTCGTATGATGGTATAATCTTGTAAAAAGGTTTAAATTAGGTAAATATATGTTTATAGAATCAAAACGTTCGAATACGATGCCCCGGGGCCACCCTAAGGGTCCTCGAGAAGGACCCCAACCTTGGCCAAGCAAGCTGCCTAGGCATCTTGCAAATAGCACTTAGAGGGAAGAAGTGCGCGTCGCAGACTAGCTCCCCCAAGGAGGAAAACTTTAGATTGCAATGCGGTCGTGTCGCGGACTCTACTATCTCAAAATTTAATTCCAAATATCTTCAGGGAACAGCTCCGCGTCGCGGGCTTGTTCCGCGACGAAAATGCAGAAACTAGAAATCGATTTTTACTTCATTAAAGGGTCCAACTAAGTGAGGGGTATTTAGGGTACTCTAGGGGACGTGTATATATTGATTTTTAAGTGAATTTACCTCACTTTTATCAATCAAACACAAAACCTCAAAGATCTAAACCTAAAGTTCCTCCTTCTCTCTACTCTCTCTCTCTCCTTAAGAACTCCATTAAAGAAGTTTGGAGCTTCAAGAAGAAGACCAACTCTCCAAGGTTTCAACTCAGATTTTCGTGGTTAATTCATCAATAAGGTATGGTTGCTTATCACTTTTGGGATTCCTTTCCCCAAGAGGCCCCTTCAAGATGAATTTCAAAATCTCCAATTTCTAGGTTTCAATCCAAAAACATGGGTCTTCTTTTTAAAGTGAAATTGATGTTATAAACTGACTTTGATTGATGTTATATGAACAATTATGGATGAATTTATGTTGTATTGGTGGTTTCTTGAAGAATTTCCCATGAGACCCATGTTTCTCCTTCTTTTCCTAATTCTAACCCTAGTTTGTGTTGGATAATGATTGAAGGCTATGAATTGAATGTGACGTTATTTAATTCATATTTGTATGATGATTCTACCCTAGGTTATGTACAATTTCTATGAAATTAGGGTTGAGTCTTTGAATGAAGCCTTGAAGGCTATGAAGGGAATATGTCAATTGCTTATACTGATGTTGATTATGTTATTACTTCATGAATTATCTTGTATTATGTATTCGTTATGAATTTTTTGGTAATTGAAGTATGGATGTCCCATGAAGGGCAAGAAGGTATGAAGGTTGGTTCTTCTTTGAACTCAAGTATGAAAGGTAAATTACTTAGATTGTAATGATGCTATAGTTGTGGTGTTGATGACTTTGTTTCCTCATCCTTAACCCTCTACACTTGAATTAGCTATGAAGTATGTATGTATGTTACAGGTATGATTGCTATATGATAGAAAGGTAGTCTTCATGATTATAGTGTAATGTAAAGTGAAAGGTTTACTCACTTGCTAAGAGTTTCTAAAGTGAAAGGATTGTTACTCACTTATGAACACATATGAGCTATTATGATAAGATGCCTACATAAGAGTCTAGTAAAGGCTAATGTGAACTTATGTGATGACTAAAGATGATTACAAAAGGTAATCAGATGCTTAGCACCGAAAGGGCATGTAAATGAGATGGGGGTCTCACGTTTAGTAAGTCCGACTCCCCACATGGGTTTCCTCACGTTTAGCAAGTCCGGATTACCCACGGTATGTGTTGTCTCATGAGATGGAAACCCCCACGTTAGTAAGTTAAGGTTACTAGAAGCAATCTCATTGACCCTTAACTATGTGCCCACATAGGATTCTAGCTTAGTGGATCCACCTAGATAGCTATGTATGAATGGTTACACCTTAAGCAAGTGTTAACCCTCTCTTTTCGGTGTGGGAGTAGAACACTGGATTCCATGTAGCTCTCATAGTCTATGTCGGTTATTGCAATATTTCCCTAATGTAAAAGTAAATGAAGGTATGAAAGGTGTGAACTCTTACTAGGGATTTCTTAAGGGTTTCTACACAGTGTAAGGGAGGGTATGAGACTTCTCTTGCACATTGCACTTGTGGAATCCTAAGAGATGGTTTTAGTAGTGTTCTCTTATAATTTTGATGATTATGACTTATGTATGTTGAAGCTATGTTATGTATGATCATTATGAATATGGTAAGTTATGATGAAATATGATCTTATGAATGTATGCATGAAGTAGGTTGCTTAATGTGATACTTGGCTTTGAATAGGGTTATGGGGT
>JAJOOF010009244.1:0-13036 GCA_029582545.1 Solanum lignicaule | reverse complement strand
TATAAATACAATTTATTTTGAATAAACTTATTCTATGTATTATATATGTATTCATCGCAACTGTATTTTTCAATATCATTTCGATCTACAACTAATTTGTATTTATATTTTGGTATATACTACACAACTGCCTTTATTTTTGTACTTGAACTAGAATGCCAAAGAGTTGTATTCAAATAAATCAATACCAACATTTTTTGTATTTTAAATTAGTTATACATATCATTAGGTATTTGAATACATTTCGGATGAACACATATTCAAAGAAGTTCAAACATTTAAATATCCAAAACAGAGGGCATTAGAAATTTTCCAACACTTCCACTCATATAAGATATAAAATACAAACTACTGTTTCCAAAAAAAAAATGAAATTCTTAAGAACAAAGAAAAAAAGGCTAGAAAGAAAAATGGCAACATATGCTCTTTTAAAAATGTAACTGATGTTAAATTAAAAAAAAAATTACCTTTTTTGAAATTTTTTGTTCCATGATTTTCTCTATTCAGTTATTAATTATTTGTATTCTTTCAAATTAATCAAAATAAAATAAATACATAACTCAATCCTTAACAATTAATTATTGACATTTTAAATAAATAGAGAAACTATTGCTAAGGAGTCCCATTAAAAGCTAAAATATTATTGTTTTGAAAATTTTCCCAAAATATTTCCTAATACATATACAACAAATATATATACATTTTTAATAAACGTTTCTCTTACAAAAAAAAATTCTTTTGATGTAATAAATTTTATCATGTATATTTATCCCATAAATCTATATCATAAATAATACTGTAACTATAATCTAACTTTGCAACAAATTATATTTATACTATAAAGTACATGGTAAATTTTACCAACATGTAATAATTTATACCATGGTTGGACAAATATCTTGTAATTAAGATAGTTTAGGGACTAATTTGAATTTAGAACATTGGCTTACTAATTGCAAGTCACAACTGATCAGCAACACATTAGCAAAATGATATTTCAATATTATTATAATATTTCTAGAAGTATTACAATTTCGTAATATGTTTGGTTTCTACTACATTATTCATGTATATATCAGGCATATACGATGTGAGTAATGTCCGCAAGAAACAATTGATGCTAAAGGTGGTGGATGATATATAACTTCGCTGAATCTTGATTTTGTTGTTCCATATCTTGGCCAAATGATTTCACATTTGTTAATTTATAATAATGTTTAAAGTAGAGAAATCTTGAGCTCGAAAATATAAGACGGCTACATTTTCTATTACAACCCGAATAGGGAGCCTGTTGGTTATAATTAAACTGTCGTATATAATCCACAATTCTGACCAACCAAACTAACCCAATACATAACAAATTATTTGAAGTATTCAATTATTTTAAAATTTATGGGGACCAGACTTGTACATAGATTACTGATGGAGTTATGGTGGGAATAATAAAATAACAATTCAAACTTTCAAAGGTCTCCTTTTTAAGTCCACAATAGTTAATAATCACGTTTTGTGATAATTACTATTAATCGTCATTCAACATATGATTTTAAGTGTTCATACATCAAGGATAGCGCACATCCCTCATTTCTACTTTAATTAATGGATGATCAAAGATCTTATAATGACATGAGCCTAATATATATAATCCATTTTCATTTATTTATATTTTTGGTTTTATATTGATGCCATGTGCATATGAATTCTGAATATAACTTATATTTAGCTTACTTTTCCTTATCAGTTCCATTTGAAAAATACTGATAAAAAGTAGCTGTACTTGTAATTTGTTAGCTAGCGTTAAAAGACTTGAGAATTATAATTGATATATCGACAATTTCTTTGTAAATTAAGACGCTAGCTTTAGGGGCTAATTAATTTCGAGTTGGAACATTAGGTTAGTGATAATATAAGAGCAACTTAAATTTAACAACTTATCAAATGCATTTTATTGCAGGAATTTGAGGAAGCAAATATGTCTCATTTTAAATGTGAATTGAGAACTAAAATTCCTTGTATGGGGCAAAAATTTCCTCCATAGTACAAGCATTATATATAGTGGCATTCATGATAACAATTGACAAGCAATTATATTCATGATCGACCTCTTTATTTTATTTTGAACCTTTCCATTTCTTTAGTCTCACTTTGAATATTGGCACCAAATGTCAATTTGCACATTAATAGATGCAAGACCAATAGCTAAAGCAAGCAAGTCATCATTTTTATCAAGCCTATCTGCAGAATTTCAGAAAAAAGAAAGTGAACAAAAAAAGAGATACTTTACGACAAATTGTTCTAAAATAGATATAGTGGCCAGCCTGGATTGTCAAACATAAAATGATTATGAGGTTTTGCTATGACAATTTTTTGTTTGACTGTTAGGAGGCAAACGAATTGTATTCAAAACATCTTTGAAGCTTTTGTATCGATAGTCAAACATCAAAATGCGTGTCTTGAACATCAGATATATATATATATATGTTTTTATCATTTGATCATCGGTATATATTTTCCACTTTAATTTATAACGCTTAAGATCAAATTGTTTGAGTTAATGTAAATAAATGCTAACAAGTATTTTCCTATTGCTGATAATTAAACAGTAAACACACTTCAATCAATCCACTCTTCTAAACTAGCCGTATATCCTTTACTTGGATACGTACGCGTGCATTTATTTGAATGCTGAAAGTCTAACTTCACATCAGATTTTAAATGTTGCAATCCAAGCTTATGACACATATTGTTTATTTTAGCCTAATAGACCTAACGCATTTCATGTAAGCTTATGTTATGACTTATTAAACTCTTTCATTTTTCATTATCATTTCAATGTACTATTCGCCAAAAGTGTAATATGCAACCATTTTTTCAGAAATTTGTCGGCCTATATACAAAAGCATATCACTCTTTCTCTTTGTCAGCTCATATGATTGTCACACTAAAGTTGTCAAAAAAACTCTGAATCACAATCTTAGAAGATCTTCTTAAAACCCTTTTATTCTTAAATTCCTTTCTTTCTTTCATTCTTTGTTTGTTTCTTTGGCATGCAGCATATATAAAACACATTGTTTGCTTAACCAAGAAAAATACACAAAAGGTAGGAATTAAGCAATTTGTGAGAAGGCATTTGTGCTTTAGCGGCCGAAAGCGCTTAACGGATCAGAGCTTTTGACTGGTCGAATATTTGCCTTTTTAACTTCAAACATTCTTTTCACTTTGGTATTTTTAAGGGGGGCACATCCCATTTCTTTAAAGCAAAAGTATATATGAAAACATGACTTTTAGATATATGGCCTTCCGCGTTTGGTCAACTAGGACATATTTAGGTTATTATTTTTCTCCAAAACTCTTTAATTAAGTGCGTTTTAATTAGTTATTAATTAATTCAGTTAGCGTATTGTATTTGAATATTCAAAGCTTTCCATCAAGTTGTACTTCTTGTGATGGTCATCTCATGATCATTAGAATAATGATTTACTATAATTTCTTAATTAAGTTAATTAAACACATTGCTTAGTCCGCTTTATGTTAAAGCAGCTAGCCTTTGCGGTTGGAGAAGACCGTGGATTGAGTTGAATTGAATTAATTAGAAGTATTTAATTAAAATAAGGCACCACTGGTATATTTTCTTGTATCCATCACCACCTTTACAAATTGGCTAAGCCTAAAGCTTAGCACCTCTTCAATGCACGTAACCTTTGTTGTTTGATTGGGTTAGTGGCGGAGTCAGGATTTTTATTAATGATATTCCAAATATAAAAAAGTAAATAAACAAAGAAGCCAAAGAGGCCGAGGTTCAACATCTACTATATATATTTTTATTTTATTTTCATGTAAAAATAATATAATTTTCCATAAGGAGCGGCTTCTCTCTTTATCAAGTTGAGAACAAACAGAAATGCTGAAATTAAAAATTATGTTCAACTTCCATGCACCACATGCAACTTCATTTTTTTAAAAAGAAGTTATAACTGTATGGTAATTTTATCTGATGATTATTTTGTTTTAAAAACATCTTAATATAATGGTATGCAAGCCTAACAATGATCGTTTTCATTTTTTAATATAAGCAACATATAATATGGGACCATGATAATCAAGAGACAGATAAGGAAATTGGCCTATATATATCACAATAAATATGTAAGAACTATTCATTCATCATTAAGTATGTGAAACAAAAATGTCAACTTTTACTAGATATTCTTCAATTTAAACGGCGATTCTGCAACGTAACCTACTCTATAGCATTTTCAGAGCTCTCTAGCCACAACAAGTTCATGAAATAAATTCCCATGCCAGGTCCCCATATTTCACTGTCCTCCAGATATCCCCATAACACTACGTACAACACACGGCACCACAAATTAAATAATCATAACAAGAAGACTACACAAAAAAAATTAAATTCCCAACCACCTAAAAAAAGAACAAGTAATAAAAAGAAGACGGTTGATCATGAAGAAAACCAATAAAAGAACATTCTTGGCTGTTCTAGATAAATGAATGTCTATCAGTCTATCATATATGCATTAAAATATAGAAACCTTGATTATATCATACGTACGTTGCTTCACAGAAGTGTACGTCTATATCGAATATTAATACTCAAACTTGCATCTCACTCTTGGAATTTTGATTTCTACTAATAAATTTGTTTGGAATTACTCTTGGATTATTCTGTTCCTACAAATTATAGTAGGGGAGAAAGGAGCATCTCGTGCTCACATACGTTCTTGGGAAAAGCATGTTGCAATCTATCATGACACAAATATTAGGGACTAATTTCACAGAGATAATTTATCGTTATTTTGAGACTCCTTCGACCTAGGCCACAAGAAGGGGTCATAATTATGGATGAGGAGAGGTGAGAGAAACAAATTCAAATGTCAATCTCCGAGTTAATGGTGTTCATTCAGATTTTCCTATTCCCTTTAACAACTCGAAAATAAAAACAATAATTCACGTTTAACGGACCCCAGAAGGCGTGGTAGCCCAAAACTTAAAACTCTTAGCAATACAATGCCATTTTCAATTATCATTAAATATAAATACTGCTACTTTCAATCGGAATACGACTATATATTAAACAAATAGGTATTACTCCGTATCTATTTATCTACCAGTAAATTAATTTTACCTTTGAAGATGTATATGTCTTTCTCTGGTCATTTTTTAATTCTGAAAAAAACTTTGGTATTTTACATACATTGTAGTCCACTTAAAGATAAAATATCGTCATTGCCCTGACATGTATATATGTTTAAAGTCTCCCTTTCACTCATTCAAGTTCACACTAGAAATTTTGTGATTGTCATTCTCTCCATTTTATTATAAATTGATGCCACCACATAACACAGAGTCCATTGAGCTATAGACAACATATATATTTCTCTGCATCTCTTCCGACATAGTACTCAAAAACTAAGCATCTAGCTAGAGCTAAATAATAAGCCATGTCGTCTAAAGCATCTGCTAGCTTTTTTTTCATCATCCTTCTCCTCTGTTTTGCCCTGTCCTATGCTGCTCGCCCTCAGCCACTTTTTCACGAGGCTACTCTCAACAATATTCAACACCAGGTACGTAGTAGTCTGATTATTGAATTATGTGATTATCTCATTGACTAAACAACTTAGAAGTTACGTTGTTAAATATATAACGTTATTATTATTATTATTATTCACAAATAATTTAGTCTCCTATTAGTATTAAATAATTGAATTATTTCAGGATGTTGTTGAACCAAAGGAAGTTGGTAAGGAAGAGAGTTGCAAAGGAGTCAAGGAAGAAGAATGTTTAGAAAGGAGGACTTTGGCTGCTCATCTTGACTATATCTATACCCAAAATCAGAACCCTTGAAGAAAGTACTATTCCCAAGGATGATCTGATCAGTTAATTTGTTTAACAATGATTAATTGACCTAAGTTTTCCGTTAATATATTTATGTTTCACTAAAGTAGTGATAGAACGAGTGAGTAATTATCACATATGATATAGTATTGCTTTTGGTGTGTTTCTTGTTGATTTTCCCTGTACGTTAATATGAAGTTCCTGGTGTATGCAAGTTGATCGATTACTTAATTTTCTTGTATGCAAGTTGATCGATTAGTAGAGCAAGTTCACTATATAGTTTTTTTTTTTTTTACTTCTTACTACTAATTGAAAAACAATCGGAGTACTAAGAAAACCTATCTTTGATGAAAGAAGTATGTACCACGATACATACTGTTTCTATTTAAAATTTATCATATATCGGATGTCTGTATCAAACTTATTGCAATACTCCACGCGCAGCATTTCGACCACGGATACAAGAGAAGACCGGTAGTTAGTTGTTGAATTAATAAAAGGTGAGCGTTGGACTTGTACTATGCTTATTTTTGGCAAAATCCTAATATAGTGATTAATATATTATCATGAATTCAAGTAAGTACCAATAAGAATGACGACTTAAAAGTTGACATATATTTGGTTGGTTTTATCCAGAGATATTTTTCATCTTCTACTGGTAATATAATATACCACTTACAAGTTATCAAATTTATCCGTGCACCACAAGTCCATAACTGTACTAGGTGACTGAATCCTAATTTTCTAGAAGATTTAAAATATGAATAAGATGAAGGTGGTCCAACATCTACTAAATATATATTCAAAAATAATTTTAACCTTGTATAAAAGATGTAATTTCCACCAAAGAAAGTTTGGATGAATCCCTTGATCCTACCTGGCTCCGTCCTGTAGTTTTGGACTAATATTTTCAATTGGGGACGTTCCTCGTCCATATTCATGATCACGTTGTGATTACAAAGTGGCACTATATCTCAAACAAATATGTTGTCATTAAGAAGAGAAATAAAAAATGTCAAGCTGCTGTACTAAATGTGCTTCGACCAAGACGACTATTCTATTTCTGTCAACTACATATTTAGAGTTTTCCAAAGAGCTGTAGTAGCAAATTAGAGATGCATGCATATTGTCCCCATATTTCGTTTTCCTCCAGAATATCCACAAGAGTATACAAGTATAAAACCAAAATAATAATAATATACTATAACAAGAAGACTAGGATTAAATTTTAATTTCTATTTTATTCTAGAATGTGTGGACCATTACACGTGTGGAAAAATGCTTTTAGCTTGGGCCAGGTAGAAAAATAAAACGCCCTGGTATCATGAAAATCTCTTAGACCAATGTGTAAATCGAATACTCAAACTTGCATCTCATTCTCAGAATTTTGATTATTCATTATCTGTTTGAGAATAATACTCCTGAACTACTGTTCTATTGTTCTTTCCAATTCCTTCATGCTGTACAAGTCTGGGAAAGGCGTTTTCCCGATAGTTATCCTGTCTCAAGGGGAGTCAATTGGAGGAAATGAAACATTTTGACCACTTATGAATCGAGTAGAAGCAAATGACCCTCTTCAGATCTCTTATGTGTAAAAATAAAGATGATAAGTGGTTTACAAAATTAATTCTCCCTTTAATTACACTCATCACAAAAGAAGTCGCACCACAATTTTAGCTAAATATATTGGGTCAGCAAAGCATAAATGCCTTTCTAATTGAAAAAAGATGAATACTAGTTGCAATAGTTAGGAAACGTAACAACCATTTATCAATGGCGTTATGTACGTAGCTATGAACTTTCCTTTCATTAATTAATTCTCGTGGTCACCGTTAATTAATACTCCGAAGATTCCTTCTTCTTCTGCCCTTTATTGTTAAAATAAAAGACTTTAATTTGTACATACTTATATCCTGGTCCAAATTGAGAAAACAATTAATTTCTTGATTCTCCATTACCCAAATATCTTTAAAGTCACCCATTTAACTCATCCTAGTTCACACTCAATCCTTGAGATTGGCCCTCCATTTTGCAGTATAAATACATGCCACCACATAACACATGTTTCATTTAGAGCTGGAGTTACATATATAGCAATATTACTCTAAACAAGTATTACATTAAATTAACAACCAATTAACCATGTCTAAAGCCAATACCAGTTTTTTCTTCATTATACTTCTCCTCTGTTTTTCCCTGTCCTATGCTTCTCGCCCTGGCCCAACTTTTCACGAGGCCACCCTCAACATTGATCAACACCAGGTAACCAAAGTTCAAGATGTTTTGAAATTTTCGCCTTTTCGATAAATTTTATGATTAAAAATTAGACGATGATCTAAAATTTTGTTATATTATTACGTTACAGGATCATGTTGTTGAATCAAAACAAGTTGCAAATGAAGAGAGCTGCAACGGAGGGCAGGATGAAGAATGTTTAGAAAGAAGGAATTTGGCTGCTCACCTTGACTATATATATACCCAAAATCAGAACCCGTGAACTAGTTTGCCATTTGGTACATTTTTTTGAAAGTAGATGAGACAGTTATATATATCACCTTACTGTACATCTGTCCGGTTGATTTTTCCTGTACCTTAAAATGAATTAATCGCATACAAATTTTCTTCTTCCATCCTAGATTCTGTTTTGCTTTCTATATAAGTATTTTTAGAATTTGTGATTTTAAACATATTTGTGACATTTATAAGAGAATCTTATCAAGAGTATAAAATTAAGGACTTTTTCAATATACAAAAAATAGTACTCCGTCATTTTTTTCCCATAATATCCTATAAAATGAGAAAACCGACGGACAAATTGATACCTCAAATTTAAAAAATTAAAATAACTGCTAGAATTTTTAAAAATGTTTTGCTACATGGAGAAAAATATAGAAACCTAGTAGTAGTAGCTTAACATGAAAATAGTTGAGATATTTCTATCATGTGTTCAAGTTTTAAAAATAAAAAAAGAATCATACTGAAAATAAATTAGTTGAGTTTTAATATGACAGGTTTTTAAAAAAAAATTACGTTCGAAGCAATTTAGTCAAATTCTAATATGATAGGCGAAAGGAAAATTGAAACCCAGAAAAGAACATGAAAAAAACGGCAGAGTATAAAATGTTATTCAACTAGCAGATCTGATGACGTGGGTCGTTGACGCTTTGACAGCACAAGGTTGGCTATGTAATTGCTGAAAGGAGCCGTGTTAAATTGTAATACATCTATCTGATCAATAAAATACTGGAAAATTATATGAAATAGTAAATTATTAATTTAAATTAAATATTTTAGTTATAGTTTATTTTAATTGTAATTCGCAGCAAATATCTTCTTTTTTGTCATCTGATTTGATATATAATTAGTCATTTTATATATTTCTGTATAAAATGAGTTTGTGTTTGTATAAAACGAGAGAAAAGTGTATATACAAATATAAATATATATATTTCCATCATATACACTTATAATTATACAAATACATATCTTATTATACAAATTACAATGTATAATGAATTTATACAAAATTGAACAATTTGTATAAAATTGAATGTTTGTAGCGAATTATACAAATCAAAAGCTCCGCAATACAAACTATAGTTATAACATACAAATATGATTTTTATGTTTGTTATATGTGAAAGTTGCTCATAAAATACTCCCTTCGTTTTAAAAGAATGACCTAGTTTTCCTTTTTAATCTGTTTTAAAAAAACTAACCCCTTTTTTATATAATATTTTAACTTCAACTTTCCACGTGACATGTTTAAGGCCATAAGATTAAAGAATATTTTGGTTCATTTGACACAACTTTAATTTAGAATCATAAGATTAAAATTTTTTTTTTCTTTTTTTAAATTCTGTTACAAGTCAAACTAGGTCATTCTTTCTAAAACGGAGGGAGTAGCCTTTTCTTGCCTCATCTTAAAGATAATAGTAAGACTTGCCATCTTTGACAATTGTCAGTTGAATCGGTTGTATCTCAAGGTGGATGTGTTTCTAGTACACCACCATTAGATTTATTTTTTTCAGTAGGACAAACACTATAACAAATATGATATATAGTTACGAAATTATTAGCTACGACATTAAATTCATCATTAATTGTTCGTTTTTAGTGATAAAATTTACTTTTCGTGCTTAAATATATGAGACATATATTTTTAGTGACGAAACATAAAAATCCATAGTAAAGTTATGTCCACTAAAGTTTCCCTCAAAAAAATTAATTGGCGTCACTTGTTAAGTAGTGTTAGTCATGAATTTAAAGTTATCAGTGACACATTATTTCGTCACTAATAATGTATCTAATTCATGACAAATTATTTTTAGTCTTTAAATTTTTTAATTTTTGGACACAAAAAAATTTCATCTAAAAAAATATGTTTTTACAATATTGACAAATTAGAGTTCATAGTTAAATATTATAATTTTTAGCTATAAAAATTTAGATTTAACTATGGCATTTATTTTCGTCACTAATAATATAAATAATTGGTGACAAAGATTTTATTGTCTCTAATCAATCTGTGACTTAGTGACAACAAAAAAAATCGTCACAAAATATGTAAGGTGTTAAATAGCGACAACTTAAAATTTGTAGTAAATAATTCAACTATTTTCTACAAAAAATTTTTATAGCTAAATACAATTTTTTTGGCTACAATTGTTCATAATTACAAGTGACAACTTACAGAAAGTATAATACAAGTGCTTCATAAGAAATAGATTGAGTGCATTCGTTAATTGGCGAGGGAAAATATTAAAACCAACGAATTCGGTCGATTTTGTAAAAACGAAAAAGTTCAATTCATCAATTTTCTTAAATCATGCAATTATAAAATGTATCATTTGAAAAATACAATACAGGTTATAAGTACCGTGAGTGGGGTACGGTTCTACCACTATATTGATAATATTTGTTGGTTTAACACTTTTGTTTTTTATTTGATCCACTTTCATCGATAAAGATGACAGAAAAATAATTTCTCAAGTCTTGGTGCTAATTTTTTAGCATGTCTATTGATTTGTAATTGGTAAACTGCATAGACTAAGTCGATCTATTTGCTTCTGCCTAAAAATATGTACATATTTAATAGTAATTCTACATATGTAAATAGAGAAACTATACAAAGATAACATCGACTTACAAATTTAGACTTTGCAAAGGTGCGAAATATTTCATTAATTTCTATTAACTTTTTCCATCAGTGTGAAAATTGAAATAAACTAAAAAATGAAAGCACAAATGAAAGAAATGAACCAACTAGGATTTCAAAAATATTATGATGAAGCACTATAGTTATGAATATCGATGTTTTTTTCAAAACAATTGATTTACTGATCGAATTGAACAGATTATTCAAATTTTTTTAATAAAATCGAAAGTTTAATATTATATAAATTTATAATTGTATTGAATAATTTATAAAATTTATAAAAATAAATAAATAAAATGACAGAATCGTACTGAATATATTTAAAGATATTTTTAAAAATATACCATTTAATTAAAATATAATCTACATTTGAATGAATTGTGGGTGGTAAATTTCATGCATTTGTGTTTGTGTATAAATAATCATATAATATATTATTTCTACAGAAGTTAAATTTGAAAGAAGTGAATGAATTTAAAAATAAAATAAAACTGAGAGACAAGAGAGAGTTGATCGGATGGTAAGCACTCCTCATTTAAACCTTAAGGTTGTGAGTTCGAGTCTCCAAGAAAGCATAATGTAGAAACCTCTCTTGGGGAGGGGTTAAAAAAAATTGAGATGGGAGATAAATAGGAACATTAACTTTTTTTTATAATAATAAATTTATCCCTAATTAATACATTTAAGAAAAAAAATTTTTATATAAAATATAGTCATTAGTGACGAAATTAGATTTTGTTCAACTACGAAATACATATAACTTTAGAGACAATTGATTTCGTCACTAATTGAAGTAAAACAATTAGAGACAATATAATTTTGTAGGTAGTAATAACCTTTTTAGTGACAAAGCATACTATTAACTACAAAAAAAAATATACTTTTTACGACAAATATATTTGTCTCAAATGTTTAAGCATGTGGGACGATTTTTCTTTTTGTAGTTAAATAATACTTTTAGCGACGACGCACTAAATAGTATTTGTATATTTTTAGCGACACACATTTAGTGACGACTTATTGACGAATTATTTTTCGTCTCACAAGATTTTTAGTGACGAAATATGATTTATAAATGACGAAATTATTTGTACCTGATAATCGAATTTGTTGTAGTGAAAGGTTAAGCTGATTCTTGACTATAGTATGCTAAATTCATATATATATTTATCATTATTATTATTCATAAGATAACCAATACATATGTTATTATTAATCATTGTACATAATTCGTTGCATCTTGTAGGAACTCTAATATGCATGTACCAATTCATAAGTTTACTATCGACCAACATAGACACTTCCCCATAATTCCATTGCAGTACCATCACCTAACAAATTGGATGACAAAGGGCCTGTTTGGATGGGTTTATAAAAAAAACGTATAAGTCAAAGCTAAATGTCATAAGTAGAGAGTACCCTATTTTTGACTTTTGATTTATTTTAAATCTATTTTGATCTAAATGTGAGTACTTAAAAACATTTTTTAATCTTTTCAAACACCTTCATGTTTATAGTTTTGAGTTTATGTCTTTTGCCGTTGTACAAATATGTTAATGTAAAAGCTAATTGTAGTTAAATGTATAACCAATCATGAGTTGGTAACTTCAGAAGTATAGTGAATAACCTGCCGTTTGGTTACTGGTTAGAGTTATGCAGGGTTTAGTTATGCATGTATTAGTTATGCAGGGTTTAGTTATGCAGGTATTAGCTATGCATATATTAGTTATGCAGGGTTTAGTTATGCAGGATTTAATTATGCGAGTATTAACTATGTAGGTATTATTTAGTTATGTAGAGATTACAATACATGAATTATTAACTATTGAATATTAAACTTGTTGTAAATTATTAATATATATTATTTACAAAATAACAATACATGCTAATAAATGGGGAATATATTGAATAATATATAATGCTAATATTTGATTAGCATATGTACCGTCAAAAAATATACAATCAAATTTCTAATATTAAAAAAATATTTATATTTACATAAATAAATAAAAACTGTAAGTATAT
>JAJOOF010009243.1:0-29726 GCA_029582545.1 Solanum lignicaule | reverse complement strand
TAAACTTCAAATCCAAGAATATTAGTTATATATATATATATATTCAAGTTTTAATAAGTTCAAGTTTTCAATTCAAGTTCATATCTAATTTCTAAACTTAATTAGTTATATATTCAAGCTAATTAGTTCCAAGTTCAAGTTGTAATTTCAAGTTCAAGTTCTAAGTTTAAGATCAAATTCTAATTTCAAGTTCAAGATCAAATTCTAATTTCAAGTTCAAGTTCTAAGTTCAAGTTCAAATTCTACGTTCAAGTTCTAATTTCAAGTTCAAGTTCTAAGTTTAAGTCCAAATTCTAAGTTCAAGTTCAAGTTCTAAGTTCAAGTTCAAGTTCTAATTTCAAGTTCAAGTTCAAATTCTAAGCCAAGTTCAAGTTTTAAATTCAAGTTCAAGTTCTAATTTCAAGTTCAAGTTCTAAGTTCATGTTCAAGTTCTAAGTTCATGTTCAAGTTCAAGTTCAAGTTCTAAGTTCAAGTTCAAGTTCAAGTTCAAGTTCAAGTTCAAGTTCTAAGTTCAAGTTCAGTTCAAGTTCAAGTTCAAGTTCTAAGTTCAAGTTCAGTTCAAGTTCTAAGTTCAAGTTCAAGTTCTAATTTCAAGTTCAAGTTCTAAGTTCAAGTTCAAATTCTAAGTTCAAGTTCAAGTTCTAAGTTCAAGTTCTAATTTCAAGTTCAAGTTCAAGTTCTAAGTTCAAGTTCTAATTTCAAGTTCAAGTTCTAAGTTTAATTTCAATTTCTAAGTTCAAGTTCAAGTTCTAATTTCAAGTTCAAGTTCTAAGTTCACGTTCAAATTCTAAGTTTAACTTCAAATTCTAAGTTCAAGTTCAAGTTCTAAATTCAAGTTCTAGTTCTAATTTCAAGTTCAAGTTCAAATTCTAAGTTCAAGTTCAAGTTCAAGTTCTAAGTTCAAGTTCAAGTTCTAAGTTCAAGTTCAAATTCTAAGTTCAAGTTCAAGTTTTAAGTTCAAGTTCTAATTTCAAGTTCTAAGTTTAACTTCAAATTCTAAGTTCAAGTTCAAGTTCAAGTTCTAATTTCAATTTCTAGTTCTAAGTTCACGTTCAAATTCTAAGTTCAAGTTCAAGTTCTAATTTCAAGTTCAAGTTCTAAGTTCAAGTTCAAGTTCAAATTCTAAGTTAAAGTTCAAGTTCTAAGTTCTAAACATTCAAACATTCATCATCTAAATTCATGACATTCAAACATTCAACATCTACTCATAACACTTCAATTACTAATTTCTAACTTCGAATTATTAACACTTTACTAACTAGTCATAAAATCAAATCCAAAAAAATCCCAATTCAACCTAAAATTACATATTCTCAAGTTTAAACTAGTCCTAAAATACAAAAATGCTAATTCTTCACTAACTAACAATGCCCAATTTAAAAATGCCCAATTTTTTTTTAAAAAAGCCTAAAATAAAAATCTTCAATTATCTATACCTAACTAACAATAATCAAATCAAATTAACAAATGAATAACACAACCCAACAAACAAAATCAATAATATACTAACAAACAATCAATTATAATCACTAGAATTGAAAAAAAAAAACACTAAAATTTAACCCCCCTACCTGCAGCGACGGGGAAGGGCGGCAGGCGACGGGGAAGGGGAGCACTAGATGAGGACGACGACCGGCGACGGCGACGGGAGGATCGATATATATATATATATAGAGAGAGAAGGGAGAGAATAAGAGTGAAGAGAGAGAGAGGAAAATAAGAAAATGAAAATATATCTTTTAGATATTTAATAAAAAGCGACGGACAGCGTCTCTAAGTTCGTCGCTTTTTTTAAATATAGTTGACCAACATTTTGACCAAAAAGCGACGGACTAAGAGACACTGTCCGTCACTTTTTAAAAATAGTTGACTAGATATTTTGACCAAAAAGCGAAGGACTAAGAGATGCCGTCCGTAGCTTTTTTAAAAATTAATTAATAAAATAAAATAAATTAAAAACGACAGACAACGTGGTTTTTTTTAATTTATATATAATTATTTTTAATAAAAAGCGACGGACGGCGTCTCTATATATATTAAATAAATAATTATTAATTTTATATATATTTAGCGCAAAAATCCATGAAAAAAGCGACGGACTACGAGATGTCATCTGTCGCTTTTTGTAAAATAATTATTTTTATTAAAAAGCGACAGACAGTGTGGCAAAAGGCACCGCTTTTTGGAGCGATGCCGTCTGTCGCTTTTCTGTCCGTCATTTTTAAGCTATTTTTTAGTAATGAGTGGATTTGTACTTTACTTTGTATATCCATTTACATCCAATTGGCTTCTTGCCTTTAGGTAGAAATATCACTGTCTAGGTGTTGTTGCTTTCAAGAGCAGACACTTCAACTTTCATTGCCTGTACCCACCTAGGATCCTTCACAGCTTCTTCATAGGTTGTAGGTTACACTATGTTAGAGAACTGAGACAAATAACACTGGTATTTAGTAGAGATATTATCATCTGATAGATAGTTGGATAGTGCATGAGGCACATTGTAATTGATACTTAAGGACACAAAATCCTTCATCCATGTAGGGGGTTGTTTGCCCCTACATGAATTTCTTCCAGGTCCAGGCTGAATATTCCTAGAGGCAGTTACTGGTGCAGGCACAACTGTAATATCATCATTTAGAGTATCTACACCCTGTGAGGTTTCCTCAATAGTCTGATTGGAATGTATAGTAGGAACTTGAAAGGTTTCTGATGCATTGTCTTTAATCAGCTCCTGAGACACTGGAGGAAATAACTGATACTGAGTATCCATAGTAGCTTTGAAAGGGAACATGCCTTCTCTGAAAGTTACTTCCCTATGAACAAATATTTTTTTGTTAATTAGATCAAATAAAATGTAACCTTTCTTTGTTTCTAAATATCCCATATGCACTGCATGCTTAGTTCTAGACATTAGTTTATCTTGTTTATGTAGTATCTTTACATGACATAAACAGCCTAGCACTTTTAAGTGTGTAAGAGATGGTTTTCTGTTATGAAGCCTTCCATATGGAGACAGGTTATGTAATAAATTAGAAGACATTCTATTAATCAAGTAAGTTGCAGCTTTTACACAGTAACCCCAAAATTTGAGAGGAATATTAGCTTGCAATCTTATTGCTCTAGTTATTTCTAATATATGTTTGTGTTTTCTTTCATGAATTCCATTTTGTTGAGGAGTATAAGAGCAAGATGTTTGATGTATGATGCCTAACTTAGCTAGTAACTCAACACACAATTGATTCACAAATTCAGTTCCATTATCAGTTCTTATCATTTTTATGTATGTGTTAAATTGTGTTTTAACATAAAGCAATAAAATGTTGAATAACAACAAGAGTAACAGATTTAAGCTTAAGTAAGAACACCCAAGTCATTCTTGAAAATTCATCCACTATAGTTAAGAACCATTTTTGACCATCACAAGTAGGCACTTTATAAGGCCCCCACACATCCATATGCACAAGATCAAAAGGATTCTTCCTAAAACTAGGTGATTTTATTGGAAAAGGCAACCTAGTTTGTCTAGCACATGGACATATAGAACACTTTCCTATAGTATCTTCTATGTAAGATTTTTGACTCGGAAACAAATGACACAACACTCTAGATGACACATGACCAAGCCTATTATGCCACAATTTTATAGCAGCTTGATTAGTAGTAGCTTGATTTCTCTTAACAGAAAACACAGATGCATTTTTGCTCTGTCCGGGCACATTTTGATGACTCAGTAGATAGTAAAGGTCATCTTTTTCTCTACCAATTTCCTTCACCTCTCCACTGTAGAGATCCTAAAAAACACAGAAGTTAGGATAAAAGGTAGCTGAACAATTGAGTTGCTTAGTTGCCTTTGAAACAGATAAGCGATTATACTTAAATTGTGGCAGATGATACACATCAAGAATAGTATTGTTAGGTGAGATATGACTAGAGTGTGACCACAACTACATCTCCATTTGGCAATGCCACTCCTTTGGAACTCACAGATTCAGATATAGAGTCTTTATTAAGAAGCTTTATATCTGAAGTCATGTGGTTGGTAGCCCTTGTGTCAATGATCCATTCAGATGGACCAGAGTTTTTTTCAAGAGCATAATTCATACCTGACATGTTAGTTGCTGACACTGGCTGAATTTGTTGTTCCAGCATTCTGCAAATTTGCTCATATTGCTCAGAGGTGAACCTTGGAGGCATATGTTACCCTGTAGAGTCAAGTGTGTCTGATTCTTCAGAAACAGCAGCATTGTGTGCACTTGACCTTCTTGGTTTGTATTTGTTATCATAAGAGTTGTACAACTTATTCTCAGCCCCTCCTTTCATTTCACCATGTCTTGGATGCCCTAGTGGATACCCAACCAACCTGTAACAATCCACCTTGAAGTGACCCTTTAACTTGCAATGATCACATACTAGATTAGGATTATAATTGGATGTATATGCCTTTTTTCCTTTCTGATAACTATTCTGATAGTTTTGATTAGTAGACTTGGAGTACATAGCTACATTAGAATTCCCAGGCATTGCACCCAATAATCCTGAGGCATTAACAACTTGAGCTACACTCTTCTGACTCTCATCACTCATCACCATTGAGTAGGCTGCATTTACTGATGGTAGAGTACCATTAACAAGATTTGACTTCTTGCTTGAGAATATGTATCATTTAATCCCATAAGGAATTGATAGAGCTTTTGCCTCTGTAGGTACATTATAAAATTCTTGGATCGTTCACAATTACATGCAGGGAAGGGAACCATAGATTCAAACTCATCCCATAATTTCTTTAGCTTAGTGAAATAGACTGATACAGATTGAACTCCTTGAGACATAGTAGCTATTTATTGATGGATATTAAATGTTCTAGACCGATCTATCTTATCAAATCTTTCTTTTAAATCTTGCCAAACACCTTGAGGAGTAGTGGCATACACTACCCCACCAAGAAGACTACTTGAGACAGAATTCATCTGCCAAGATAGGACTATGGCATTCACCCTTTCCTATTGACCCCACAGTTCAACAGGGAACCTTTCTTTATTCCAAGATCCATCGACCAAACCCACCTTGTTTCTTCCTAATAGCGCAATCCTAATAGACTTACTCCAAACCCCATAGTTTTCACTTCTTTTTAATTGAAACGAAATGATAGTCATACCTGAAACATCTGAATTGGACAGGTAAAGGGGATGATTGAAGTCTACCGGAGCCTGCATCCTTGAATCATTGGAGGAACTCCATTTGCAGCTGTTGAGTTCACTTGATCTGTAGCATCATTGACTGTTGTATTTACCATTTTTGACTGATTTCAATAGATAATTGCAGAAACACCAAGAATCACGATTCAGAGATCACGAATTCACACTTCAAAGTATACAATTCCTTCAGGATCGATTACAGCTTAACTCTGTTGGCTAAGCTCTGATACCATGATGAATTATAGAGTAATGAAATAGTAGGCTGAGTATTCAAGATAGAAAGAAGAGAAAGAGGAGGAGAAGAAGAAGAAGCAGAGAAGATGGAGATTGATCCTTTATTATATTATTCAAGTTACTTCAATAATGAACAAGAGATCATTTATATAGTAAACTAACTAACTGGCTTAACAACTAACCTACTAACAGAATTAGTAACTAACTTACTATACACATGTATAACAGAATATTCTAGATCATTGTATATCCTCAACAGTTATGTATAGTAAATATATATCACATGTTTGCTTTACTATGTAATCTTTCTTTAAAAAATTAAATAATTACATAATTTATGTAAAAAATATATTTGAAAAATACCAGTACTCTACATTGAATTTGGGAAGGGAAGTAAAGCGCCCCTAGGACTTCAACACCCTGTACCCAAACTTGTGTACAACTTAAATAGTGAGAATGTATATAAATCAACATCAATAATACAAATTAAATCATGTTCACGCCAATTAAATTAAATACACTAGTTTAAATGTAAACTAATGTAAGATAAGCAATCGAAGCGCCAGCCATAGCCATGGAGGACCAGCCAACGGAAGACGTGGACGATGAGCTGCTGTTGGTGGTGGTTCTAGGACGACGAGGTAATGGGGTCCATGTGGTGGTTGGAGTTCCACTACGACCAGACCCAGTACTAGCCTTGGTTCCACCTCTCACACCCTTTGCAATGCAAGGTGTCAGGAGTATGCTCATGATGATAGAAAGCACAAGCACAATCTTCATAACATTTTTCATCTTTTTTTCTCAGCTTCTGCTAATATATGATCGAATTGCATTTAACTTTTTATGTACTGATCGTGTAAAAGATAGAAAATCTAGACACTATAAATTAAAGATTATCTTTTTCCTAGACGTTCTTAGTATTTTGTCTTGTTATTGCCTCACTTTGGGTGTAAGAGAATAAGTTTTGATATGTAGAAGCAACAAACACATGTATATTTATAAGGAACAACGGATCGAAGCATAGAAAGGCAATTTAGCAAGAGAGGACTAGAAACTTTATTGACACGGTCTTAAAATTGGCCTAATGTCCAACTTGAGAAGTAGACAAAGTAGTCAACGTACAAGAATTTGAATAGATTTTATAAAGGAAATTTTGACATGTGAAAACTGAAAACAATATATAGATTTTTATTTGATAGTGATGTTTTCATCAGATTTGGCATCATTAATTTTCTGTTATACATGTGATATATATTGGTGAAAATACAATAATAATTAATAAACTGAAGAAAATAAAAAAAAATTATGTTCAGATGCAGATATCTTGGTGTTTCTAAAGAGATACAAGTCCACTTCGAGAAATCCTTACAGGTCCAAAAGTAATATTCTTATTGATTTATCTTCTTCAGGGTACAAACAAACATGTGTAATTGATCAACACACTTAGGAAAAGAATTTGAATCCAAAGCCCTACGAAATATTTTCTTATATATTATACTCCTAAGACTTATCACGATTTATAGATGAGATAATTTTTTCTTATATTAAATAGATGAATGTGGGATAGTAATGTAGTTAATAAATTAAAAAAAGTAATGCCTTGAAAGTTATATAGATTATAAACATAATGAGATAAAATAATAATCAAATGAAAAGTTAAAGAAATTATAAAAGTTTCATAAAAACCTATTACCACGTACATTCTACCACTAACTTAAAAAAATGTGAGAAATAATGCACAACAAAAGCCACCAACGCGCAGCAGCACATTTTGACATTGTAAAATGATGCACTTTAACATAATATTTGATATTAAAATGTTTAATACCCAACATGTGAATTACAAGACTCAATCGTGAAACTTTTTTGACGGGAATGATCTAAGAGACTAAGAGGACTAGTATCATTAAAAAAATATAGTATATTGTTACAAATTTGGGTGGTGAGTGGTGACTATAATTTTAAATAAATATATAGGGCAAAAAAGATACTAGTTTGAAAAATCATCTAATATTTAGAACAAAAAAGTGTTGTCGACCCACTTTCTTATTGTTTTTTCTACAATACAATAATTTTAGTTGGCGTGTGTTTAATATTGAATGTCAAAGTGGGATGTTTATCTAATCTTACATTACATTACATTACAAGTGGGAGAGACACCAAATGAGACATTGACAAGATATTAATTGGGACTTTGAATTATTTTGTCACCTCGCCGTCGATAATCCCAATTCAACTATTCTTGCAAATATCGTTATAATATATCAACTAATGGAGCAAGGTATAAATGAGTGAGTTGGATTGAATTTGAGCTAATATCATTAATTGATTATATATGATATACAAAAATTCAAAAATATTTCAAAAGATATCTCATTGGTCATTCAAATTCCATATCAACTCAATAGACTTAATTAAACAAGTTAAATTGAATTGAGTCGGTAAATAAACATAAAAAAAGAAAGTCCGGAGTGATTAAAAAAATACGACGCTTTCAAAAATGACTATAGTTTGAGCTTAATTAGAGATCCATAGTTATAGTTTGATTAATTACGATTTGTAGCTACATGTTAGAAGGAGGAGAGAGGCCAGTGGCGGATCCAGGATTTAGAGTCCGTGGGTGCCAAATGGGATTCGAACCCGCAATCTCAACCTTCTAAAGTTGCCCTCCTACCGTGGCACCACAAACCAATTTTGTTCTGTGGGTGGCACGCTTTATATTTATATAAATATTATATATATATATATACCTATGTATATATAGAGTTTCCGTCGAAGTTTGGGGGTGGCATGGCACCCCCACAGCCCTTCATAGATCCGCCACTGAGAGAGGCGGACGATATACAATTGATTTGTATATTTGATCGATAATTGTATCACGATTCACGAATACAATTGATATAATTGATTTGTATCAGAAACTAACTATTAGAAGAAGAAAATAGGCGAACAAGATTTAGGAGCAAGTGTAATGACCCGGCCGGTCAGTTTTAGATTTTTTCATAAAATTATCATTTTACCCCTCTCGATATTGGCCTCGAGTCATTATTGAATGAGTTTTGAAATTGGTTTCGACTTTTGAGTTAAATGTTATGAATTTTGAAAATTTGAAAGGCTAAAGTTGTTAAAAAGTGGTTTCCGGCGTCTTTTGAAGTTTCGAGTGTCAGAATGGAATTCTATTGATTCCATCAATCCCGAAATGTGGAAATAGGTCTAACAGAGTCGTCGATTTCAGATTCGAAGTTTTTTTAGGATTTGAGGTCTTACGTTGGTAATTTTTAAGATTTTAGCCTTTGGGTTGACTTTGGTCAACATTCGGTATCTGGATGCTTGGATCGGAATTCTGAGAGTTTCGTTGAATTCGAGGGATGAGGCCTAGAAGAGGTCTTGGTTGAATTTCTTAGAGGTCTCGAGCTTTTTTAGGCTTTATGTTAGTTTCTTGTGACTTTCACGAATGTCAGGACAAGAAGACCTCAGATTCGTGTTTCAACAATTCTATTGAGTTTGGAATGTTAGGTATAGTCAAATTGCATATATGGTTTGTGTGTATAGAATTCCAAATGAATTCTGAGGATCCATTTGATGATTTGAAAGCTGGTTGTGTTTGCTGGTGTTTGCAGACCTCGTTTTTGCGAAGGCCAGTCACTTAAGCAATCTTCGCAGAAGCAAATGAGCACTTGCTTTAGCGAGAGTGTTGCTTCAAATTGCACACGCAAGTGTATGTGGTCGCTCAAGTAATATAGTGGCTCTTAAAAGAACCGGATTGTATCCAAATATAATTTGTATCAACGAATACAATTGTATCAACAAATACATTTGTACCAATGTTGCATTTTGTAACAAATTGAATTTGTATTCATCTATTGGAGTGTGCAAAAACCGAACGGATCGACAAATCAAATCAAAAAGTGCTATTGGTTTATTGCTATTGGGTTATTGAGTTAATGATTTTTTTTATTGATTTTATAAAAAAATTATCAGGTTATCGGTTTGGTTTTGATTTTTAATATTGGGTTATTAGGTAAATCGATAACCCATTATGACTATAATAATTTACTACTTTACATATACATAAATATTAAATATTAATCTCAATACGTTACTAGTTAGTGCATTTTTCCTTTAGCTTTCAATTCACATTTCACACTGACTTTGAGTTCAAAACTTCACATTATACAAAACGTGAAAACCTAAAGTAAGAACCCAATTCCTCTTAATTTCTCTTTAATTTGCGTTACACTTGTAGTATAATTCTTTTCACGTTAATTATTATTGTTTCTATTTTATGAACATTTGTAATGTTACATTATTGTCTTGTCGCAACAAATTGTTAGAGAAGTCATATATTTGTTTTATAAGTATTTTCTTATTGGTTAAACCAAAATTCGAACCATTAAGTACCAAAACCGATAAAAATATCTTATTGATTTGGTTATTGACTTAGCATATTTAAAAACCAAAAATCTAATAAATCGAACCGATCGATGTGCACCCCTATTCATTTGTTGTCTTGTGTATTGTATTTATGTATGACTAACACTACAAATTTTAGCGACGAACAAAATTTGTTGCTAAACTACCTAAATCCGTCGCTAAAGATCTTTAGCGAAAAATTAACGACATAATCTCATCCGCCACTAAAATGCTCACAGCTAAGCCTTTAGTGACGAAATTTTGGTGACCGTCGCTACCTTTATTGACATATAATTCCGCCGCTACCTTTAGCGACGCCCATTGTCGTAGCTAATTCATACAAAATTTGTCACTAATTTGGTTGTTAATTTCGTCGCAAAGAAATGTTAGCTTCAGAATTTTCGTAGCTATATTCCGTCGGAATTTATACAAAATTATTTCTAATTTTATATTTATAAAATAATTAGATATAGAAGTGTTACTATTTTTCTTTTATATTATTATGCAAAATCCCTATAGATTATACTTAATTAAAAGAAGTGATATTCAATAAGCATTATAACAATCTGTTTTTATATAATTAAAGTAGCAATTTTAAAGATTTAATTGTCATTTCAAGAATACATAAATGCTAAAGCATCAACGTTCATAATTGTTCTTCAACCAATAGAATAGTATTTGAAAGACAAAGCTAACTATAAATCATAGTGAAAATGTATATAAAATGTATACAACTTGAATAGTGAAAATGTATATAAATCAACATCAATAATACAAATTAAATCATGTTCACGCCAATTAAATTAAATACACTAGTTTAAATGTAAACTAATGTAAGATAAGCAAACGAAGCGCCAGCCATAGCCATGGAGGACCAGCCAACGGAGGACGTGGACGATGAGCTGCTGTGGGTGGTGGTTCTAGGACGACGAGGTAATGGGGTCCATGTAGTGGTTGGAGTTCCACTGCGACCAGACCCAGTACTAGCCTTGGTTCCACCACTTACACCCTTTGCAACGCTAGGTGTCAGGAGTATGCTCATGATGATAGAAAGCACAAGCACAATCTTTATAACATTTTTCATCTTTTTTCTCAGCTCTTGCTAATATACTGTCGAATTGTATTTAACTTTATATGTACTGATCCTGTAAAAGATTAAAAAAAATCTAGACAATATCAAGATTATCTTTTTCCTTGACGTTCTTAGTATTTTGTCTCACGTTGGGTGTAAGAGAATAAGTTAATTTGGATATGTAGAAGCAACAAACACATGTATATTTATAAGGAACAAGGGAGCTGGTCATTTCTCATTACATAGAAACGCAATTTAGCAAGAGAGGATTGGGAATAGATTGTTTAAAGGAAATTTTGACATGTCCAACTTGAGAAGTAGACAAATTAGTCAACGTACAAGAATTTGAATAGATTTTTTAAAGGAAATTTTGACATGTGAAAACTGAAAACAATATATAGATTTTTATTTGATAGTGTGATGTTTTCATCAGATTTGGCATCCTTAGTTTTCTGTTATACATGTGATATATATTGGAGAAAATACTGTGATAAAAGAAATTATGTATATCTCGATGTTTTTAAAGAGATACAAGTCCACTTCGAACAGGTTCAAAAGTAATATTTTTATTGACTTGTCTCCCTCAGGATACAATAGCCGAACAAATATTGTGTAATTGATCAACAAACTTAAGAAAAGAGTTGAATTCAAAGCTCTACGAAAAAAATAATTCTTCAATTAAATAAAACTCTCCTTTTTAATAGAGTTAATATCTCAAAAGGTCACTCAACTTTGGTAATTTATTTAGAAAAGTCATTAAACTTTATTTTATATTCTAAAATCACTTAACTCAAGTTTTTATATCAATAAAATCACACAACTAAATTTACATTAAAAAATAATCTAACATAGCATAATAAAATGTCTTTTTATGCCATATAACTATAGACCCCATAAATAAATACTTAAAATTAGGGGTGTACATGACCGGGTTGGTTTGGGTTTTTCAATTATCAAACCAAACCATTTGTGTCGGATTTTTAAATCTATAAACCAAACCAAACCAATTAAACTCGGATTTTTCAATTTCAGGTTTTTCGGATTTTCGGGTTTTTCCGGTAAAGTATTCATACAAACATATAATTTACTTTTACTTCAAATATTTCTTTAGTCCTATCAAAATACAACTATTTAAGGTGTTTCTTAAGAAAATAACACAAAATATGATATGAGTAATGACACTAAAATATCCAACAAAATAATAATAATAATGAAATCGCGTAAAACAAATATTGCAAATTAACAGGTCATAATGAAAATGATCATAATTTAAAAGTACTAAATCATGCTAAAATAAGTTTAATAAGTATTAATTACATGACTAAATATTAAAGAAAATTAAAATTAGATTATGTATTTGAATTGTCTAAACCAATGTAAAATCAAAGAACAAATATTCAGTATTATTGTCATTCTTGGTGTTGAATTGATTTTCTTTTTGCATTAGTATTAATTTGATTTTGATTTAAGCTTTATTATAATTACCAACATGTGTGGACTATAATCTTTATTGAGCCATTCGGAATTCTAAGTTTCAAACTTGAAATAATATATTAAAAGATATATAAAAAGTATGAAAAAGTATAAGAAATATTTAAAAATTATATCAAAGTAAATATTTTTATGTATAAAATAATTTTTTAAAATTATATATATATAATATCGGGTTGGTTTTTTTTTAGTTAAAACCAAACCAACCTAAATATTGTCGGATTTTTTTTTCAATACCAAACCAAGTCAAACCAAACACTAGCCGGGTTTTTTTTTCTCGATTTGACTTGATTTGCAATTTGGTTCGATTTTGTACACCCCTACTTAAAATTCTAAAAAACTTATTAAGGATATCTTTACGAAAAAACTTAATAAGTAAAGTAAATATTATAATATTAATATATATTTAAAACTTACTATATATATCCTGATAGGTGACTTTCTGAAAGAAAATTAGAGACCATTTGCTGTAGATCGGTGATTAATCATATTATAGATAGTAGCAGTTGAAATTTTTGCAGATTTTAATTGCTTTAGTTTAATCATTAACGTGAACAGGGTAGACACATTTTTCATTTTGAATATAAAACAATTTTCGGTCCGTTTATTTCTTATGATATGAATTAAAATCTATAAAAACAATTGTTCGTTCAAACTTCTTAATAAGTTTTTTAATTTTTTTTTATTTATCGGTGGTGTTTACATTTATATGGCATAAAACAAATATTTATTTTGTCATATTAGACATTTTAATGTAAAAATTTAATTGAATGATTTGATTGATACAAAAGTCAAAGTTAAGTGATTTTTTGATACAAAATAAAGTTTAATGATTTTGCTAAATAAATTTCAAAGTTGAGTGATCTTTTGAGAAATTTGTTAGGGTTTTAACCCGATTTTCTTACCTTATTTGAAATTAATTTTTTTTCTAAAAGAAAAACAAAACATTACATAAATGTTTTTATTTTTTCTGAAAGAAAAAAATATAATTTTCTTTCATATTTAGGTTATTCCTTCCTTAGATGAAATGTTTGGAATCCTATAATTGAAGACCCCTCTTTCTCATCTAAAAAACACAAGAACATTCACAATGTAATCAATAAAGAGTTTTGTTTATGGGGAGATTTTCTCTCAATGGTTTTAATATTTTCTTGTTATTAGTTTTTCTTATGTAGGTCAATTGGCTAAATCATATAATAATATTTTGATTTTTAGTGTAAGTTTTTGTTATCTGATTTATCAACCATATGATAGGCAATTTGTAAGCTTTCGCATGACGCTCTAATTACTTTCGAACCCAACAAGTAGTATCAGAGCACATGGTTCAATGATCCAATGGTTGAACAAGAGTGAAGACAAGTTCAAGTGGTTTCAAATCAATTTGCAACAAATTTGATGATAATGAAAATTTTTGTGCTACTACATGTGGATAAAATTTTCAAAAATATTTTCAACAATCCTACTGCTCTATCCTTAAAAACAAAATCAACTTTCAACCCCATCAAAAATCTTAATGCTCGGGCTCCACTTTTAACTCATGTATCTTTACTTTTAACGCATGAACTCCACTTTCAACTCATGTATATTACTTTTAACGCATGAGCTCCACTTTCAACCCTGTTCATCACTTGTAACACAGGGCTTCAATTTTTAACCCATATCAAATTTTAAATCAGGGTAAGCAGCAGTGATACATGAAGATTTTGTGAAGAACAAGATTATCAAGCATATGAAGAAGGCGGATCAAGTTTTGTCAAAAAAATTCAGTCAAAAGGGAGATGAGAAATTAACTCTTTTTAATAGCACTCTGTATTTTCTTATACTTAATATAAAATACTCCTAAGAATTGTCACTATTTATAGATGAGATATTTTTTCTTATATTAAATAGATGAAGGTGGGATAGTAATATGGATAAATATTTATTTTTAAAAAAAAATAATGCCTTAAATTTTTTATAAATTATAAATAAAATAATAATCAAATAAAAAGTTAATAAATGATAAAAGTTTCATAAAAACCTATTGCCACGTACATTCTACCACTAACCTAGATGTGAGAAATAATGCACAACAAATGCCACCAACGTGCAGCAGCACATCTTGACATTATAGAATGAGGCACTTTAATATAATATTTAATATTAAAATGCTTAATACTATACCCAACAAGACTCAAACGTGAAGCTTTTTGACGGAAATGATCAAAGAGGACCAGTACTTTCATTAAAAAATTACACTGTTGTTACAAATTTGAGTGGTGACTAATTTAAAATAAATATATAGGGCAAAAGAGATACTAATCTGAAAAAAAAAAAAAGTGTTTCTACAATACAATAATTTTGGCCGCCCTGCGTTTAATATTGAATGTCAAAGTGGGATGTTTATCTAATCTTACATTACATTACAAGTGGGAGAGACAATTATTTTGTCACGTCGCCGTCGGTAATCCCAATTCGAGTGCAAATATCGTTATATACCTATCAACTAATTAAGGTATTATGGGGTCGTTTGGTATGCCGCATTAAAAGAAATAGTCCATGTTTATGTATGGTATTATTTAGTACGACATTTGATAGAAATCTGAGCCTATGTACAAAACTAATCCATGGATTAGTTATACATCCTACATGGTATTATAGGATGTATTACTAATAATACCTTCCATTTGGAGGTATTAGTAATCATAAGATATAATACCATGGGATAAGTCTATGTAAAGACAAAAATATCCCTCAAATCATTTTAACTATTTTATTTATTTTCTTGTTTTTATGTTTTATATTTGTACTAGTAAATTTATTCAAATAAATTAGCTTACAAATTATTTAGAGAGAGTTGTTTGTTACTAGATAAATCCAATACAAATTTGAAATGTGAGTTATTTAACATTTACTAATTTAAAAGGCAAATATATCACTACATGACATTTGTGATCTTATATATATATATATATATATATATATATATATATAGATATATATAAAAAACATCTCGCACCTAAAAACGACTATAAAGAGTTTAAAATATGAAAATATTGATTTTTGGAAAGAAAAAGGAAATCTGGAAATTTGTCTAAGTTAAGAAAGTGAGTTTTGGCCATTTTCAAACGGCCATAACTCCTAGTTCAGCATGAGTTAGGAGTAGATCTAGATATGGTTAGAAATCCCTTGGAGATATCTTTCCAACGCAACCAGGTTTGCGCGATTTCGACATCATATGAGTGAGATATGTCTTTCGGAAGTTGGGTTGTTGGATTGAGGAAAGTCCCAATCCGAAGTTAGGGAAGGGCGAAGTAGTCTTTTCTCTAATTTATTTTCTAATTCGTTTTTAGGGATTTATTGGGGTAAAAACTTATTTTGGTCAGATTAGTAAAATTAAATTCACGCTTAGGGCTTGGAGAAAAGAGAAAAGAAGAAAGAAAGGGAGAAAAGCCAAGATTTCGCCAAGAACGTCAAGCGTTTGGAGTGCAATTCGTCGGGGGTGATCCCTATTAAGGTATGTGAGATTTTTTCGTGTTGGGTTAGTTCACCCACATACCAACTTGTTTCAATTCAGCGATTTGGAGTTGTTTACATGTTAAGAAGTGAAGTTCTTGAAGAACATTATTGAATTCTTGTTGGTTGATTGTTGAATGCCCGGTATTGATTTGATTCGTGTTTCCGAGTTGTTTTTCGAGTTAAATCTATTGGGTATTGAGGGCACTAATGATCCTAAGTGTTTGGGGAAAGAACCATAGAAGTTTAAAGGGTTTAGAGATGAAAAACGAAGGAGAAAAGTCGGAGTTTGCTGGGCAAAGGGTTGGGGCGCCGCGCCTCTCAGAGCGCCCCACGCCTCTCAGAGCGCCAAGGACGCCAGTTCACCCCATTCTTCCCCCATCTTTTCGTACTAGTTTCTAAGTGATGTACCTATGTTTCCTAGTCAATTCCAATACTCTAAAGTACATATAAACATCATGAAATCATCAATAAACATGAGATCATGAACTTTGAATCCATAATTCAATTCAACGAAAGTTAAGTTCAAAGTCAAAGAAGTTAAGAGTCAAGTCTAGAAGTTAATGAAGCAAGTCAAAGCAAAGTTTCTTAAAGTTTTCAAGGGTCTTTAACAATGTTTTAACGTCGTTTTAAGACTTAAGTTTTGAAGTTAAGAAAGAATAAAGCTATGGTTTGAAGTTCTTTTCTTCAAAGAAGTATATGGGGACTATGTATTCCCAACGAAGTTTAAAAGAAATGTTTTCACATTTAAACAGGATTGGAAACTGAGATTTCCAAAGAGCCTTCGGGCTAGTTTTCAGAAAAGAATAATCGCTTTCTAAATGAAACAAGAATGGAAACTTTGATTTCCAATATAACCTTTGAGCTAAGTTTTTGAGCACTAATCTCAAATCACAAAGGAAATATGTTTTAAAAACATAAGAGTCAGTACATTTTTTTTGGGAGTAGTATTGAGCACAGAATTGGGAGAGCGTTCAAAGAACCCACAGCTCCTGTAGAACCATGTAGCCAGCATGGGTAGAAGAGGCTCATACTTTTTAGATGAATCATTTTCAAATTAGACTAGTGGATCTATTAGGCAGTTCAGATTCTATATCTTTGGTTGGGTATAGGATGCTCTGGCAGTGTGAGGCTGATCGATGTATCATCACTATAGCTCTTATGTGATGGTTATCGGTTAGAGAAACTCCCACATCAGTTATTGTATTTTTATATACATCAGTTCATTTGTATTTCTACATACATCTCAGATTTATTGTATCTTTGCATACACACCGACTTTATAACATGTTTTTAAACAACTTTTCTTTATATTGCACTTGTTTTAAATTGTTTTATATTGAAATGAGTCAGTCAGGTTGAGTTGAGTTGAGACATGTATGTTATTCAGTTTCTTTCAGATTCCTTCTAGCCTATGTATTGCTTAGCATTCCAACACGCATACTCATACATTCAATGTACTGATGCCAGCTGGCCTGCATCTTATTATGATGCACACGCAGGTAACCAGGATCATCATCCAGCACCTCGTTGATCCAGTTGAGCAGCTCAGAGTCAGTGGTGAGCCTCCTTACATTCTGGAGGACTCTTTTATTTGTTTTTAGTCTTTCATTTATTAAGATGTTGTGGGGTTTGTCCCAACATCCATCTCAGTATTTAGAGGCTTCATAGACAGTCAGATAATTATTAGTGTAAATGTCTTTCTTTATCCTTTAGATGTTGTTTAATGACTTAAGAGTGCCATTTTGGCCAGTTTATTATCCTTTAAGTTGTTATTAGAGACTGTTTATTTGAGTTAAGTCTTCCGCTGAGTTAAGTATGCCAGACCAAGGGTTCGCTTGGGGCCATCAATGGTCTCTGAGTGCCAGTCCCGCCCAGGGTGTAGGCTCGGGGTGTGACATATATATATATATATATATATATATATATATATATAGATATATATTCGTGTGGTTTTCTAATTATTTGTATTTTGAATAATTTAAAAAATTACATACATATTAAAACTATAACTTGCAATTTTTATGTGTAAATGTAGATGGTTTATTCAATTTTACCTTTGTTGACCGTCTTTTCAATTTTAAAAGTAGATGATTTATCTTTTTAAAATTGAAAATTGACATTTTGTGAGAGATAAATTTATTAAGATGACAATTTATCATCCTCAAATAATTCAAGTTAAAAAATAGGAAACATGACAACAAAATTGTTCTTATCATAGATAGTTAGAAGGCCATAAAAAAAATTTTGTCCGGCAATTATCTACTTTGACCCAAGTACATAATAATTCAAGGTATAATTGGAAAGAAGATTTTTAAAGAGTTTAAATCCAAACACAAGATGAAATTGGAAACAATGAACCAAAGACTTGATAAAAATAAACTCTGCATTACTAATCCCTGCACTACTAATTCCTGCATTACTAATCCCTACATTACTAATTCTTGCATTATTAATTTTTGTACAAACAACCCCTAAATAAATTAATTGGATTGAATTTGAATCAATAGATGGTTAATTGATTATGTATAACATATCAAATAAAAAAAATAAAAAATATTTCAAGACATTTCTCATAGGTCAAATTTTTTTTTAAAAAACATTAATTTTCAAATAGGCTTAATTAGGTTAACTAATTAATTGTTGTAGTCCCAGAAAGGAACTCGTATAGGCTACTTCCTTTTTTTTTAGATTGTTTAGTCAATCTCTTTTGCTCGTTAGAGGCAATGTCCATGTCCCCCTCTAATCTTTGTAAGTATTTCTACTTATATATCACATGGTAGAGGTCTAGCCAAACTCCTCACACATGTAGGCTCACAAGCTATTGGTGGCGGCTTTTAGTTAAGAAAAAAAAACTCAATTTTCAAATAGGCTTAATTAGACGAATTAGGATGAATTGAGTAAAAAAATAAACATTAAAAAAATGGCTCAATGGATCCTAATTGAAGTGAAAATCAATTGATGGCTATGTTGTCACGATCCAAAAATGGACGTGATGACGTGTCTACTCCCACCAGACAAGTTAGCTTCAACCCAACGTAATAAAAGAAAAGCATAAAGTTAAAGCAAGAACAAGATAAAAGCGGAAAACTTATTCATTTTACAATAACCCCAAATCATGGTTGTCAAGTGTACAAGTCTACATAAAGTACGGAAATAAAAATAAGTACAAGTTTTAATGTCTTTGTTTCTCAAATAGAACAAAGCTTAGCATAAAGGAAGGAGAGGGCCCGCCAGAATGACAAACAACTCAAAGTCCTTCAACAAGACTCGAGTATAAGAGAAGAAGAGAGATCATACAGAACCGGGTTCAGAACCTTCACAGGTTGATAAGCAAGGAGAGAGTACCAAACAACACGGTACTCAACAAGCAACCTGATAAACAAAGAAAGACTAGCTAGACAACGAACACTCATTTCATTCCAACCGAACCTCCTCCAAACTACAACCTGCATAGAAATCAACCCAACCAAACAATGCAACACATAGATCATAAGGTTTAACCACACAGTTCAATAGTCATAATTCAACAACCAACATGCATCACAATTACAAGTAACAAGTAGATTAATCACAAATATCAAAATGCATCAAATCACAGTAGTCAAATCTTGCTAGAACCATTTCCCTTCGGCACAATATCACTCGCCAGAATCATTTTTCATTGGGTTTATATCACTTCACTAGCCGAAACCATTTTCCTTTGGCTTTATATCATATCACTTGCCTGAACCATTTTCCATCGGCATTATATTACTTGTCGGACCATTTCTCATCGGTTTTATATCACATCACTAGCCGGAATCACCATTTCCGTTCAGCTATATCATACGACTTGCCGGAATCATTTTTCTTTGACATAATATCACTAGCCGAAACCATTTTCCTTCGCTTTTATATCACATGACTAGCCAGAACTATTTTCCTTCGGCTTTATATCACATGTCTCATCACGGTGTACAACAATCAATGCACATAAGCAATTTCACACACCATAAAGAAGATACATCAATTAAGGCAATTCAAGTTCACACTCATGTCATCAAAGCATTTCATCCATCAATCAAATAGGGGCCACAAATAGGCAATTCACAAAGCATGATGATCAACACGTAGCCATTTCATTAATCCCTTTTTTATTCATTAAGATTAATCAAGTGGAATAATGAACCCATCACCTCATTCACATTACTCACCATCACACACACTGAAAAGGAATACACGATTCTACTAGATTTACAAGATTTAGGAAAGAAATTGCCTCAATTCAATCAAATAGTCAATTCAAGAATTGAGTCTTCCGCTCCCGAACAATATCCAAAATCTCACAATTTAATTCAATCAAGTAATCACAATAAGATTCCAGAAATAACAATATCCATATCATGCTCTTTGAAAAATGGGACATTCAACTCAAAATCAAATTCCGACTAAGAGGTTTGAATTTGAAAATCTTTACTTATAGATATTACCCAAGGCAGTTGGAACTCATTGGTGAAAACCATTTTGAAAGAGGAATTAAAATCAGTTCACAATCACCATTTTAGTTGAGAACTCAAGTGTAACACCTTGCTTTTTGAGAGAACTAGAAAGAGCTAGAATTAGAAAGAGTTGTTTTTGGAAAGAATCAAAAATCTGGAAATTTGTTAAGTTATGTTAAGTTTGGGTTTTTGGTCAGCTTCAAACGACCATAACTCCTAGCTTAGGATGAGTTAGGTGTTCTTCCAGATACTGTAGGAAAGATCTTGGAATTATCTTTCCAACACCGCCAAGTTTGTGCGATTCTGAGTTTGTATGAGTGAGATATGCCCATTGGAAGTTGGGTTGTTCAATTAAGGAAAGTCTAATCCGGGTTATTGAAGGGCATTATGCTCTTTTCCATACCCCATGACTTAATTTCGTTTTTTGGTAGTTAATTGGGGTCTAAACTGATAAGATTTAGTTTATGCTTTTACCATATTGAGTTAGGGTTTTAGAGAAGAGAAAAAGAAGAGGAGAAGGAGTAAGAATCGCCAAGATCTTCAAGAATCGCTTGTGGATTTCGTCAAGGGGTGATCCCTACGAGGTAGGTGAGTTCACATAGCGTTGGTTCGTTCAACCACGCGCCAAACATGTTTATTTCAGTATGATTTCGTCCTAAAAGATGGAGACTTTGATGTTCTTGAGTTATATTCTTGAATTGCTTTCGTTCTTGAATTTGGGATGAGATTGAGGAGTTCTTGAGAGTTTAAGGTCGATTTTAGAGTTGTGTTTGATTAGATTCTTGTGTACATATGTTGGGTATCTGAATCTAAAGAGAATTGGAGAAAAAGAACTGAGTTTAGGCGAATTGGAGCTGAAAAACGAAGAAGGAAAAAGTCGGGCAAATACGCGGACCTGTTCCTCAAAATTTATTTCGCGACCAAATAATTAAATGCATCTCTGCGTCATGGACTTGCTTCCAGACAATGATTTCTTGATCTTTTTCTCATGTTTAACTATCTAAACACACTTCTAAACATCATGATATCTTTCCTATCACAAATAACAATCCTTGAATCCATAATTCAATTTAAGGAAAGTTAAGAGTAGTCAAGAGAAATTAAGAGTCAAGTCAAGAGAAGTTCATAGAGTCTTCCAAAAGTCTTTTACAAATGTTTTAACTTTGTTTTAAGACTTGAGTTTTGAGTTAAGTAAAGAGTAAAGTTTGAAGTTCATTTCTTTAAAAGAGTATATCGGGACTATGTACTCCCAAAGAGTAAAATGTTTTCACATTTAAAAAAGAAAGGAAACCTTGATTTCCAAAAGAGATTTTGAGTCAGTTTTCAGTTAAAGGGTAAAATGTTTTCACATTTAAATAAGAAAGGAAATCTTGATATCCAAAAGAGCCTTTGAGCTAGTTTTTAGTTAAAGAGTAAATGTTTTCACATTTGAGCAAGAAAGGGAACATCGAGATCTTGTAAACGAAGTTTTGAGTAATTATCTCAAACCAAAGAAAGAAGTTATGTTTTTAAACATATGAGCTGAGTATTTTGGGAGTAGTATTGAGCACCGATATAGGGATGAGTTTGAGTTCAGATAACTCACATCTCCATAAACCATGTAGCCATCATGAGTAGTAAAGGATCATACTTTTTAGATGACTCCTTAAGTGCTTTTTAGCATAGACTAGTGGATCCACTTAATTAAGATGTTCTATATGACGGCAAAGTAAAGGACAATTCTGGCAGCGTGGGCAAGATGATGTATCACCACTTAGGCTCATAGTGGTGGTTGTCGGTTAAAGAAACTCCCACAGAAACTATATTACTTTATTATATGAGAAAAATTGAGTTTGCTATTGCATTTTCTTTAACGAACTAAGTTTTTTTCTACTGTTTTAAAGGTTTACTATATATTAAATGTGTTTTATTGCTTTATATTGAATTAAGTTGTTCATGAGTTGAGTAAAGCCAAGGTAAGTGTTTCTCTCAGATCCTTTCAAGCTTATGTCTTGTTTTAGATTTACCCTCGCATACTCGTACATTCAATGTACTTATGGCATTTGACCTGCATCTTTTAATGATGCAGACACAGGTAACTAGGATCAGAATCCAGCGCATCGTTGATTCTAGTTTAGCTCCAGAGTTTGTTGATGAGCCTCCTTGCTTCTGGAGGATCCCTTTTTATTGCTTTTCAGTATTTAGCTCATTAGGATGTCGCGGTTCTTGTCCCGACATTCATCTTAGTTATTAGAGGCTTCATAGATAGACAGTCAGTTAGTTCATTTGTCTTTACTTTGTTATTGGCTTATGTTCAGATTTGAGTTGCCACTTTGGCTAAGTTAAATGTTTATTTCTAAAACATTATGAGTTTAGTTTGAGACAGTTGAATTATCTTGCATTTGAGTTATTTTCTTAATGCTTAAAGTCTTCCGCTGAGTAAGTAAGCCAGGTCAAAGGTTCGTTTGGGGCCAACAAAAGTTCTCAAGTGCCAGTCCCGCCCAGGGTGAAGGCTCGGGGCGTGACACTCAAACTCTTGAATTCTTGCTATTTTTCAATCAAAATCTCAAGTTTTGATCTCAAAAATTAAAATAGGGCTAAAACCCCGAAATTTACAAGCATAAACCCCACTCTAATGTCGCTTTTGCGACCATGAGTTCTCTTAAGCAAACCCACAAAAGTTGAGGTTTTCACTTTTGCAAACTAGGTGTAACACCCCAGAAATTTTTTGAACTAACACTCGAACCCTTATTTGTAGTGAGTGAGATTTTTTCAAGGAATTAAAAATTTCTTAAAGTGTTAAGGTCACTAGATGTAGCACCTTGAGTTTCAAAAAGAATTAAATTGGAAATAGCAAAATTTGAAATTTTGCAAGTTATGCTTAAGTATGAGTTTTTTGTCAACTTAAACCAACCATAACTTCTAGATCAAGATGAGTTATGTGTGATAACAGATACCGTAGGAAAGACATTTGAATTATCTTTCCAACGCCGCCGAATTTGCTAAGTTTCGAGGTCGGATGAGTGAGATATGACCTTTTGAAGTTAGGTTGTCCAGTTAGGGAAAGTTAGCCGAAAATAGTAAGGGGTATTTTGGAGTTTTCCTTATCCAATCAGATTTAATTCGTTTTTAGTAATATTTTAGGGGTATAATCTGATTAGGTTCAGTTTTATAATCCTAGTTTACGCCTAGGGTTTTAGTTGAGAGTTCAAGAAGAGAAAAAAAGAGAAAAGAGGAGAGGATCAAGCGTTCGTCGAAATTCTTGCGTCTTGTTGTGGATTTTCGCCATGGGTTTAATCCCTAAGAGGTATGTAAGCTTCCATAGTGTTGGGTTAGTTCACCCACACTCCAAACATGTTATTTTCAGCGTAATTTCATTCTCAAAAAGTTGAAGGATTTAAGTTCTTGATATGTGTTCTTGAGGTTCATTATAAATCTTGTCTTGTTGGGGTTTCGATGATTTCTTGAGTTGAAAGTGATTGTTTGGAGTGTTGTTTTGAGTGTATTAGTGTGTACTTAGGTTGGGTAATTGAATCTAAGGAAAACATGAGAAAGGAAATCGATTAAAAGCGATTTGGGGTTAGAAAATGAGAGGCGAAATTCATCGAAACTTTGCCTGGGGAGAGGCTGGCGCGGCTCACCCCAGATGCGCCCAAGGGGATGGGGAAGTGCGCCTGAAGTGCACCCATATGCAGTCTCTGAAGTTAGAAGCTGGTGCCCCGCGCCCGGAACGAGCCAGGGTCGCCTGCCCCAACTCATTTTCCGTCGGTTGTCCCATTTGAGCCCCTTTTAAGTGTACCTTCACTCCCTTTGATTCTAATCACTCTAAACTACTTCCAAACACCTAGAAATCATTCATAACATGATGATAACCTTGAATTCATAATTCAAAATTCAAAATTCAAGGTAAATTTAAGAGTAATGTCTTGAGAGTACTTCCGATCATTTAGAGAAAGTTTTCTTGAGTCCTTTTGAGGTGTCTTCTACAATTTCTAATAATTTCTTTTAAGACTCAAGTGAGTGAGCATGACAGTTAGGAGAATGTATTCATGAGTCTACACTATCACCTAGATCTTTCATGTCATGAACCAAACTCTTCAATTCATAATTCACATTCAAGAGAGAGTTAAAGAGTAGAGTCCAAGAAAGCCTTTGAGTTCAATTGAGAATCATTTGAGATCAACTATTGATTTAAACTAAGTTTTGAGGAAGTAAGTAAGAGAATAAGAAGAGTCGTATACATGAGTTCCATATAGTTATGTAGACCTTCGAGTCGAGTTGTTCCATGCCCATAATTCAGCATGAACTTCGTAAGTTGAGCATCATTCAAAGAAGTGGATCTTAAAGTTCTAAGCCTTTAAGTGTTGAGTTCCTAATTCCTCTTTGAGATTCATTTCTAATCATGGGACTATTACATGTTACCCATGAAGTCTTTGAGTTGAATTTTCCATGCCCATAATTCCACATGAACCCTATAAGTCGAGCAGTCTTGAGATGAGAAGTATCTAAGTTCTTGAGTTGAGTAGTTCATGCTCATAATTTCGCATGAACCCTCTGAGTTGAGCATTCTTGAAATGAGTAGTATTAGTGAAGTTATTAAGTTCTAAGTATTAAGATCTATCTATGGTTATTGAAAACCTTGCATCGAGTCGTTCACGTCCATAATTCGGCATGAACCATATTTTAAGAAGTCTTTTACAAATATTTTAACTTTGTTTTAAGACTTAAGTTTTGAGTTCAGTAAAGAGTAAAGTTGAACTTCTTTTCTTCAAAAAGTATATGGGGACTATGTATTCCCAAGGAGATTTAACATGTTTTCACATTTAAATATGAACGGAAACTGAGATTTTTAAAGAGCTTTCGGGCTAGTTTATAGAAAAGAGAAATCGCTTTCTAAATAAAACAAGAGAAGAAACTGAGATTTCCAAGATAGCCTTAGAGCTAAGTTTTTGAGCACTAATCTCAAATCACAGAAGAAGTTTGTTTTCTTTAAAAACATAAGAGCTAGTACATTTTGGGAGTAGTATTGAGCACCGAATTGGGGGCGAGCATGAGTTCAGATAACTCACGTCTCCATAAAACCATGTAGTCACCATGGCTAGAAAAGGGTCATACTATTTAGATGAACCCTTTTCACAATAGACTAGTGGATCCACTTAGTAGTTCAGGTTCTATACCTTTGGCCGGGTATAGGATGCATTGGCAGCGTGAGGTAGATTGTGTATCATCACTATAGCTCTTATGTGATGGTTGTCGGTTAGAGAAACTCCCACAGAAGTTATTGTATTTTTATATACATTAGTTAATTGTATTTTCATATACATTTCAGAGTTATGTTGTATCCTTGTTATATACACAAAGTTGACATCATGTTTTTAAACAACTTTTCTTTATATTGCACTTGTTTTAAATTGTTTTATATTGAAATAAGTTCAGTTAAATATCAGGAGTTGAGTATTTCGAGTTGAGTATCTTGAGTTGATTTGTGCTTCATTGAGTCGAGTATCATATCTTTGAAGTTGAGTATCATATCTTTGAGTTGAGTATCTAATCTTTGAGTTGCGTATCTAATCTCTGAGTTGAATATCTTATGCTTGAGTACTTCTGAGTTGAGTAAGTTTGAGAAGAGGTAAGTATGTTTCCTTTTTATCAAGTTTCAAGCTTATGTTTATGTTTTAGAATTCCTCTTACATGCTCGTACATTCCACGTATTGAGCCATTTGGCCTGCATCTTCTCATGATGCAGACACAGGTATTCAGGGTCATCAACAGGAGCTTCATTGATACATCCGGAATTTTGAGTTAGCTATGGTGAGCCTCTTTGTTCCGGAGGATTTCATTTACTTTTCAATTTAGTCAGGATGTCGTAGGTCTTGTCCCGATTTCCATCTTTATCAGTTAGAGGCTTCATAGATAGTCAGTATAGTTGAGAAGTCTTCATTATACATTTATTTTATTAAATGTTTTAAAGACTTAAGTTTCCTATTTTATTGCGAGTTAAATATATTATTTTTATTCAGAGTTTTCTTTTGAGTTAAAGCTTTGTATTTGAGTTATTGATTTTATTCAGTTTTAAGCTTTGTATGCTTGAATCAATTTTCCGCTTGTAGTCAGCCAGGATGAGGGTTCGCTTGGGGACCAGCAATGGTTCTCAAGTGACGGCCACGTCCAAGGTTTAGGCTCGGGTCGTGACACCAAGGTTCGCGTTCGCGAACATTGCGATTACGACCCATGATTCGCTTAAGGAAACCCCGCCTAATAGAGGCCCTTCACTTTCGCGATCCTCGCAGTCGTGAGGCATTTTTCGTGAAAGCGAAGCATACCAGCATCAGAAAAATCAGCCAACTCCCAAGATATCGAAAGGATCCTCGAAATTCTTTCGGAACTCCGTAAACACAAATCAAATACGCAAACTAATTGTAGTCAATGTTCCAGACACAATGGAACCATCGAAACAGGTCTCCTTGACCTGAAACTCTTGAAAGTCACAAGAAAGAAACATAACGCCTAAAAAGACCAAATCAAGTTCGAAACCTCTGAAAATTCAACCAATACCTCAGTTAATCCTAAATTCATCTCCCACATCCAATGGAACTCTCAAAATTTCGATCGGAGCATCGGAACCCCGAATGTTGACCAAAGTCAACTCAAAGGCTATAATTTCATAAATTTCCTACTTAGGATCTCAAATCCTCAAAAGGACTCCGAATCTGAAACCGACAACTCTATTCGACCAATTTCCACATTTTCGGACTAATGGAATCAACAAAATTCCATTCCGACACTCAAAACTCCAAAAGACACCAAAAACCACTTTTTAACAAATTTAGTCTTTCAAATTCAAATCTTACAAAATTCACAACTTTATACTCAAAGTTCCAAAACAACTTTCAAAACTCAATCAGAAATAACTCGAAGTCAATATTGGAAAGGACAAAATGATAATTTTATGAAAATTTCCAAAAATGACCAACTGAGTCATTACATATGGTTACTAAATTTTTTTTAGGTTTCTCCCTTTTCAACATTTAAGGAAGTTGATGGGTATAAGCACTTTAAAAGAGTTCAAGAAGTTAAAGTTAAACTAATAAAGCTTAAAATAAAATACATTATGTTTGTCCTAATCTTTAGGAAGTAGTATAAAATGTTTTTTTCAAAAAAAAAAATTCAGTAGCACTGGAGGTGTTGTACATCATCACAAAAGTTTAAATACAACACATGGATAGAAACTTTCTATCAAAAAAATGGACTAACAGCACAAAAATCAACTTATTGCCCATCAATACTACAACAAGAAGAGAAGCCTAACTAACAAAGTTTCACTTGGCTAAGAAATTTTCATATATATGCATATATATATATAATTTTTTCTTTACCCATTTAATATTTCATACAACAAAAATTGTTTAACGGTGTTCCAGTGTTTACAAAGCAATTATCAATTATCAATATTTTTCTACTATTAGATGTGTGTAATTATTATATCAACTATAATTTGATGTTGTACTGATATTCATATTGATCATTCACGAAAATTCATACTTTATTTATTCAAAATTATAATTTATTAAAGTATTAAAATATTACTTTATAAAATCGTGTAGATATTATGTATATGACTCAACATACACATATTAAAGTATGTGGCAACAGGCAAGCCTTAGCTAGGGAGTATATATTTTTTCTTAAAATACTCAATACATTAAGGGGATGGGAAGTAAAACCTTAATTAGGAACTCAACGCCTCGTACCCAATCCCAAACTCATGAACAAGTCGGACGGTGACAATATAGATCCATCGACATCAATTACACAAAAATTAGTTCCTTCGGGGATATCCGATAAAAATTATACAAAAATTAAATTATATTTAGGGTGATTATATGAACTATTTCAAAAGATTAACAGGGGTTGTGATGCAGTGAGACTGTTTTACCTTTAATCAGAGGTTTTGAATTTGAGCTCTGATCAGAATAGAGAAAATTTCGTTGAGAGTACCACCTCCAAAATGGATGCCCTGAAGTGTGCGATCCGACTTTAGTCGAAGCTCCAACTTAGACACCAGACATCAAGCGGAACATCAAAATAAAAAATAAAAACTAGTTCAAAAGTAAACAAAATTAGTAAGGTAAGCAAACAAAGTCATCGCCATGAAAGACCAGCCAAAGGAAGTGGATGATGAGCTATTGCTTTGTTTGTTGCTGTTGCTGCCGACCGTCGTCGGGCGAGCACGAGCTGATGGGATCCATGTGGTGGTTGCAGTTCCACTTCCACTAGACCCACTACTACTAGACTTGGTTCCACTGCTACCAGACCCACCTCTTGCCTTGGTTCCACTACCACCAGATCCGCTACTTCGGCCACTTCGGCCACTACTACCACCCTTCGCAACAGTAGGTGTCAGGAGTACGCACATGATGATAGAAAGCACAATCACAACCTTCATAACGCTCTTCATTTCTTTCACTACTCCCGCACCTTTTTATTATATACACTGACAGTGTAAAAGATATGAAAAGATTTAAAAAAAAAAACTTCTCAATAGTCAATACTATAAAGATTCTCGTTGTTCTTGACGTTGTTTGAGCTTGTTATTGTCTCTCTTTGTGTGTAAGAAAAAAATTTGAGATATATATGCTGAAGCAAACAAGCATGATTATGCATTTTTTGTTATAAAGAAGAAGGGAAGTCAATAATTGGAGTAGGAACTTTCTTCAACACGGTTTGAAAGATTTGCCAACTTGAGAAGTAGAGAAGTCAACTGGAATTTGTAATTATATGATGATTTCATACAATTTTATATCCTTAATTTTCTGTCATTACATGTGCTACAAGACTCAAAGTGGAAGCATTTAATGGGAATGATCTTCTACAACTAATATACTATATATATTATTACAAATTTGAGTGGTGACTAATTTTAAATCAATATATAAGAATAAAATATATTTTTCATTTTAATTTATTTTTCTCAATTAATATTTGAATGGTTAAATAGTATTTCTTTATTATATTTTTAAAATATCTTAAATTATAACTATCGTAATTTATAGTATATTTTATGTGATTTTTAAATATATGAATTTTATATTGAAAAAATTATATCCAAAATTGCACTAAATAGTACATTAATTTGACTCTTCGTATTTCAAATCAAACCAAACAAACTAAAATGGAGGAGTACCATTGTTTGAAAACTCGTCCAACAAATTGTTGTGTGACCTACATCCAAACTTTGTCAAATTCTAATTAATATTTTAGTAAAATAGTGTTTTTGACCTGGCGTTCAACAAATATTGGTTGGAACTTTGAATTATTTTGTCATGTGGGTAGTCCGAAAATGAATTTTTGTGGGAAGATCGTTAA
>JAJOOF010009242.1:0-20723 GCA_029582545.1 Solanum lignicaule | reverse complement strand
AACCAATCAGGTTTCGAGTTAAATGCAGAACAAGGTAAATGTACCAATGGACAGAAGAGTACTCAGAGCCAACTTATAGACTCAATCTCAATAATTCAGCCAGGTACTCTTGTTTGTTCTGATCTCAACAGCTCAAACGACGAGATCCATCATAATAATGTTGTCGATGGATCACAAGAAATGGGATCGAATCAAAAACAGATTGAAGCTGAAGTGGAGAACAACAAGTCTAATCTTGAAACTTTAGTTCAGCCAACAGAGTTGGTTCATTGTGAACTAAAGAAACTCGAGATCCATCGAGCTCCTCCTATAGATGCTCAAACTCAACTCATTCCAACAATCAATCCAGAGCTTCAACTGAATGATTTGTCACAAAGTGGACAAGGGAATCAAGATTTTCAACCTCACCAAACTCCGTCATTCGTTGAACTTAACTTTCTAGCACAAGAAACAGTATCAGCAGAAAGTGAAGTAAAGCCAAGTGATTCAATTCACAATGAACTACATTTTGTTGACATGCCTCAACATAATGTTACTAGTGACACTCAAGTTATGCCTCAAGAATCAATCAGTGAATCAGTGAACTTTACGATGGAAACGCGAAATTCTCCAAAGGAAAAACAAAGTACTGATGTTGGAACAGAAGTTTGTAGGAAAGGAAGAAACTTGAAATGAAAGGGAATAAGCAAGTGATCTTAGGTTCACAATGAGTAGCACAGCCAGAAGGATCGTCCCGTTCCTATAGAACTTATCACTAAAATACCTCTAGCTAAGTGATTATCTGATAATAAACAAGAATTATCCGTCTTTCTACTAAACATGATGGATTGAAGTCAGAATTTATTAGAAGTTTTCTTTATGAAATATGTACGGCTTGTGCAAAAAATTCACTATATAGTCATAATTATTGGAAGCAATTATAGATATATGACAAGAGCTGTAAATTAGCTTCATTTTGTTCTCCTAGAAAAATCTTTGGCCAGCAGTCTTCTACTTCTAGTCGACTGCTCTATGACGGGCTTCCCTCTTTCCTTGGCTCTGCTCGCTCGTCTACGCTCCACCTCAGCAAGTAATAATTGAAAAATGATGTTTCCTTTCCTTACAGTCAAGTGGCTTTCCGCTCCTGCATTAAGATTGAAAACGAAAACTTGTAGTAAAAAAAAAGGCAATCAATCAGAAAAAAGAAAAAATACCGAGTATCGTAAGTAAGTTGCTCCATGTTGTTCACTCTTTTGATTACCAGAGTCATTCTTTGATAAATGAATCATATGAGTTAGACTCAACAGAATTTGATCCTATCCTTTTCATTTTTGTGTTAGAATGGAGTACTGAACCGCGAATTCTCTTTCTTCATCCTCAATTGAAATGTAACTTATTTTCAAACTCACTTCACTTTTGAAGTTGTATTTAAATAGATTAAAGCATGAGCATTGTACGAAATATTCTTTATGAAAAGTATAACCAAATACAACTCCATCTTCAATTCCAACTCCATAAATTTCAAATGAAGTGAAAAATATTTGGAATATATGGTCAAACGTCTACTTATAGTGCCATCTAAAGCTATTATATGAACAAATAATGCAGAAAAATACAATTTCTTTTTCAACATATATAAGTGGCATATAAATGGTGATTATCCATTTATAATTAACTTATTTTAAAAAGTATTTTAGGAGAGTAATAGTGTGTGTTTAATCAAATAAAAGCATTTTGAAGTGTCAAATATGCATATACGCTGCCACCCACTATTTATTAATTAGCAGAGTGACTCAAAGAAATTGGTTAAACACTTATTTCAATTACTAATTAAATTAATGTATATTTAAAATATGCGGGCATAGATTAATATAGTTTAAATGTTTTATCAAACTGACTATTTGTTTAAAATATTAAATTTCATCACATAATAATTTTGTTTTGTTTAAATTAATTTTTTAAAGAATGTTTTATTAATATAAACACCCAAATTTATTTTATTTGATTTATATATTTATTATGCTTATGTAATGAATTATATACATCAGATACTAAATTTTTTTTATAGATTCAGGCAGATTAATCTTAATAAAAACAATTAAAACCTTGGTAAATACTCAAATAAGTTATTTCAAAAGTATAACCAAAACAAAATATCCTCACTGTTTTAATTTGTACATCTTACTTTTATCTGAAATAGCATTTAATTATAGCAGATTTTTAATCGAAATGTCAAATGTAAATACGCTTTAATCTTAAACATATCACACACAAAGTTGAAATAAAAAAATTATCAAACAAGTAAAGAGACGTTTTTGAAAAAATATATTAAAAATAAGCAAGACTGACAAATTGAAACAAAAGTATTAGTTTACAACAGTTTTATACCCTAATAAAATCCCACAAGTGGAATCTACAAGGATAGAATGCATGTATAGACAGGGAGGTAGAGGTGTTCCCGAAAGACCCTCATTATAGTAACAAATCCATGTACAATGAAGATAACAATTTTAAAAAACTTAGCAAAAAGCAGTGCAAAGAATATAAAAAGGGGACAAGAACAACAAAACAGTGCGGATAACCAAAATACAATAAAGAGTAGATGATAAATGTTTCAAAAGAAAGATTATCTAACCAGACAAAATAAATTCCAACATGAGTAATATTTTTCTTCCAATAAACTAATTCCTCAAGAATCAAACTATTTTTAATCAAAACACCATACCATTTTTTTGTAAGAGAAAGGTTAAATAAAAGCACCATAATTTAGAAACATAAATCATAGCAGATTACAATATACGTTTACCCGTTATGTATAACCTCTTTGTGCCTTAGAAAAACCAACTAGAACAAAAAGCCAAGTACCAAGTTGTACTCATGAAAAGTAAACATAAAAGAGCAAAAACCAAAAAGATAAAATAAAGAAACCAATGAAAAATAGCAGAAAGTAACTAATGAAAAGTAAGTGATGGTTGACCACAACCATAAATACTGATCTTCAAGAACCAGCCTACAGTAGTTTGTTTATCTTATAGTAAATCTGATGCAAACTTCGAATCCATGCCCCTCCCTCTCTACATTGTTGCAGTACCATGCTAGGAAGCTATCGATGACTCCTTTAACCAGCAGAGATCACTGCACAGCCACATTAGAATAGCAACAAGTATTAACAATATGTAATGAATTTATCAAGCTATTATCATCAGTAACTTGTAAAATTAATTCTTTAAGTTGTTGAAAGAGTATGGCAAAACCTGTGGTTGTTGCTGCTGTGGAGGGTAATTTCCATACCCAGCGTAACCCCCATAATATAGATTTGGATCCTGAGCAGGTTGAGCATAACCATAGGCAGCGGCAGCGGCAGCATCATATCCAGCTGAATACCCATAATAACCACCATACTGGTTTGGGTCAGCCTGAGGCTGCACAACCCGAAGATGAAACATCGTGTATGTCATGCACTAAGATTAGCGTCAGAAACCAAAAAAATACTAATATTTATGCACTAACTATTAACCTGCTGCTTGTTGGAAGGGCTACGACCCCATGAAAGGCGGATAGTTTGTCCACCCAGCTGAGTTCCACTCAATGCTCGTAGAGCTTCCTCAGCACAACTTCTGCAATTACAAAACCAACCATGTTAGTTATCATTGAAGTCAAATTAACATTATTATTTTTGTCGAATTAAAATATGAACTTCAAAAGGGTACCTACCTGTCAGCAAATTGAACAAAGCCACAACGTTTGCCTACTGGTATTTTCACATGAAGCAACTGTCCGTAATTTCCAAAAACCTGCCTTAGATGGTCATCTGTTACATTGGCATCCAAATTCCCAACGAATATCTGCAATCAATGTCAATTTCACATGAGTACAAGTCAACAGAAAATTATAGTACTTCCATAAATAAATGTACTGACAGTTGTATTAGAAGGGTCATCCTCATTTTGAGTTCCATTGGTACTTTGATATGAAGCTGCAAATGAAAAAAACCATAGGTGAGGGTAGATGCAGATAACTTCTTTATCCATTTAAAAGAAATACTCCTAGTATTTATCAAGAAAATGGAAAGAGGTGGAAACGAAATTAAAAGCATGTGTACAATAAATCTTCAAACATTAAGAGCAGGTAAAAAATCAAGTAGATTAGCACGGCTAAAAGCATAAACATAATTTTTGTGCTGTGTTATAATACAAACAAGTTTGAGGATTGGTTACACCTGGTAGTTGAAAAGAACACTATGGTATTTGGATTCAAGAGATAAGAAAGACACCCTGAGCTGTTGTTACTTCATAAATTATATGGGTTTCAACGACCCAGCAGAAAAGTATCAGATATGAATATTCAAGATCCATATTAACTAGTTTTAATGGACCCCCCAACAACAAGCACACAAGGTAAGTTGATATTCCAGAATACTTTTTAGGTTCAAAGTAAACAAAAAAAGGGACGCAAAAATGCTGATACAAAGAGTGAAAGAGCAGTTGATCAACAATAAAAATACTTATCAACAGGATTCAATATTGTGACATGACCAACCAAATCCTGTGATGTACTACCCCTAACATTGAACCAAAGCCCTTTGAGCTTATAACTATTGCCTAAAATTCTCTCAGTATCACTAATATAAATATAAATATGAAAATCATATTAACAAATCCATACCCCGTCCCAACACCATCATATAAATTGGCCAATTGCGAGATCATGTGGAGAGACTCCTCTAAACCAGCCTCAACATCCCTTAATAACTTGTTATAGAAATCAAACTATTGAAACTTCAAGAAAAAAATGAAAACAAAAAATTGTTCACTAGAATCTAAAAAATCTGAAAATGGCAATAAGTAAAACGAACATTGACATGGAATCAAGGTGTCCCCGTGGTTTGGGCTTGGGACTTCCTAGTGTGTGTTACCATTTGTGGTCTACGAACTATTGCATAGGAGCGGGGGTTTTACCCTATATGCACCCAAAGAATAGCAGCTGCGAGTTTCCCTTGCCATAAAAAAAGGGACATGTTATGGCTGCATTAGCGTATGAAGGTGAGTGGAAACAACCCTAATCTGTTGAGGAATTTTTGTACAAGTTGTAAAAAATAAAATGGCTGAAAAGTAAAGGAATGGATACAGGACCCAATTATATTTATTTAGGAATTGGGACTGAGAAAAGCTTAAGGAAACTGAAGATCAAAGTGACTCATGGCAGGCTAACTAGATATAAAGAATAAAACGGCCGATATGTAGAGATAAATAAACTTAGAAAGCGTAGTGGAAAAAGGAAGAAACTGGAAAAATAAAAAAATTAATGCCACGAGGATCTGACATAATGGAAATTTTGCCACATTTAAATGAACTGACCTACACAACATCACGTCTTAAAAGTTACTCATTTCAGCTGTAACAAGCTCCAGGCTCCAAAATGATAGAGCCTCCGACCATTCACCCTGCTTCGAGACAATCGGAGTTTTATGAGATTTAATATTTCAAGGGATGTCTTTAATGAATGGAAGGAAAAGATGTTGAAAGCTGGTGCTAATTTTCAAGGAACGAGGGCAAACATAACAGCACTGTTTAACCCAGTGAGGTCAGAACAAACCAGCAATTGCCCCCAAAATAAACCAATATCAATATCATCATCAAGCCAACAAAACTCAAACTGTCAAAAGCACTAAATCGCAAATTTACAAGAGCACATGTTCAAAACCTAGGAATGCATATGTACTCAACTGCAAGCTAGATGCATTCCTTAACAGCTCTAAAGTATATCTATGTAGACCAGTACAAGAAACAACGAGGTTGGAACATACCTTGCACCTGACCAGGTACACTCTTCTTGTTAGCTGCATGGCCTATCCGCATTGGCCTAGTGGAGCAGAACTTGCCATTCATCTCAGTCATAGCATGCAATTGCTCACTTTCATCGGCAAATTTAACAAACCCATAGCCCTTTGTGCGCCCAGTGACCCTATCAGTCACAACCTTTGCACCCTTGACTGAGGAGTAGTTGGCCCTGAATGTCTCCTGAAGCATATAGTCAGTGACATCAGCTGCCAAGTCTCCAACAAAAATTGTGTATTCAGGACCATTATCTGAACGTTTTTCACCCGAACCGAGTGATGCCCAGTTGAGTCTAAAGGGTTGCTCACTATTAGGCATCATGGAGCCATTATATGTTTGTAGGTTTCTTTCAGCAGCCGCATGACTAATAAACTCCACAAATCCATAACCCTCAGATTGTCCAGATTGCTTGTTGCGGATAACTTTAACAGAGGCCACCTGCATAAACAACAGTTTAGAAGACTCACAAAAACACCATAAATTTGAAGGGGGGAAAAGGAAAGGAAATTAAAATAGCAGAAACACAACACGCATACGTCATGCACTGGAAAATGCAAGAATAAATAGAAAGAGAATACAAGAATATTTTGGCATACGTCTACAAATAATGTAACTGAAGGAAACATTTACACAATTACAACGCAAGCACAAATTTGCACTTTTCTATGGTAGGAGAGGCCGATGAAGCAAAAGGCAAGAGAACTTTACAACTAGCAATTATAGGACTTCAAAAGCTTCCACAAATCATCCCTGACATGGTCTACTAAGCATGACATTCCGTTACCAAACAAGATGAATGATTGTCAGATTGTAATAGTTTTAAAAAGAAAACAATAGAATAGTTTATGGAAGTGCTGGCTCCTCTCACAGTCGATCAAACACACTGCTGGTATTCACCAAAATGGTTTTTGGTTAAGCACACCATTCAGTTCCTGTATGTTACCAAGAAACTATATGTTTCAGGTCAGGATATGTGCCTAACATCTCAACTTCACCATTTTCAAGAAAAAAATATCTGCCTAACATATCCAAAGTACCTAAAACCTATGGACTGGCCTTCTCACAAAGTTGAGATCATAACCAATGACCTCTAAGTATATGGGCTCAACCAAGAACCATGTTTGAGCCATGAGCCATAGCACGCTAAGTAAATCAAAAATCTTATCTAAACATCAAGTTGGTTGAGACCAAAGTCGCAATGTCTACAAACCCCACATAATATGAACTCATGGCAAGAACACAAGTAAAACAGTTCAGACTTATGCCATCTAACCCTAGCAATCTCTTTCTACAAGCTAATTTTATCATCAGAGCAGCACTACCCAGAGAAATTAACTAATATGTTTCCCGCTTACATATATCATATATGGAGACCTATCCATAAATGTAATACAACTCAATGAATTCAAACTAAACCTCGGAGCTAATTTTATTATCAGAGCAGCACTACCCAGAGAAATTAACTAATATGTTTCCCACACATATATATCATATATGGATACCTATCCATAAATGTAATTCAACTCAATGAATTCAAACTAAACCTCAGTGCTAATTTATCATCAGAGCAGCACTAACCAGAGAAATTAACTAATATGTTTCCCGCACACATATATCATATATGGAGACCTATCCATAAATATAAATCAACTCAATGGTTTCAAACTAAACCTTGTGCTAATTTTATCATCAGAGCATCACTACGCAGAGAAAGTAACTAATATGTTTACCACACAAATATATCATATATGGAGACCTATCCATAAATGTAATACAACTCAATGAATTCAAACTAAACCTCAGTGTAACATGTTCCTCGAATTACATTTAGAACACTAGGACAAAATACATCTATAGCACATGAAAGGAAAAAACAAATTCCGAAAATTAAAAATATCCAATCTTTCCAGTTGACACCTCATAGTTCTTAAAGCAAAACCTCAACAGCCACTTATAAACATATCTAGATATCAGATCAATGTGATTTCCTGCCGTATTTTTTTCAAATATTCGAAAAACTTGAAGGAAGTAGAACGGATACAGATCATTCATATAGCACAGTTAGGATAGATGCCTAGTAACTGCTATAGAACGCGAAAAACTTGAAGCGTAACGCAAAAATTAGTAATTCTTAACGCAAAACCTCAAAAGCCACATATGAACATATCTATATATCAGCATCAATGTGATTTCCTGCCGCCTAATATATAAACTGGAGAACTTGAAGGAAACAGAACGGATACCGATTATTCATATCCGAAACTTGAAGCGTACCTCTCCAGTGTGAGCAAAGCAGTTCTGGATGTACGGTTCATCCATCCAAAACTGTAGATCTCCGATCCACAAGCTCCGGATCTCATCGGAACTGGTCGGTTGAGCAGAAGCTGCCGCGGCGTTGTACTGAGGTTGTTGCTGTTGCTGTTGCTGGTAATAATAGGCCGATTGCTGCTGCGGAACCTGATACGCTGCCGGCTGCTGCTGAGCCATCCAATGTTGTTGCGGCTGTTGTTGGTACTGTTGTTGCGGTGGAGCCGCCATTGATTGTGGAACCATGGAATTCGCTGGCTGCATTCTTAGGGTTTCGGTGAGCGGATTAGAGAAGAAGGTTGACGACGGCGACGGCAGCGACGGTGGCGGCGGAAACCCTAGAGGGATTTGGTGAGAGAAAGAAAGGAGACAGAAGTATTACGTATTATATTTATTATGTAGTGCGATGCCACAAAAAAGGATATTACAATATGTGCCCTCGTGGCCTTTTTCGCAAAGAAAATCTCAAACCATATATAGAATTTCAATTCTTTATATTATTATATTATTTTCAAGTTTTTTTTTGGTACAAATAGGAAAATTATAAAAGGTGGTAAAAAAATCTTGTATTTTTTTCGTAGAAGTAAATCTTTTTCATGTTTGTAACCTTCATTTGCCATAAAATGCACACGTTTGCTTTTCTCCTGACGTGGATAGTGTTTCATTTGTTGATTTTCATGAGTAGGTATATGTAGTTTTCAATAATAGTCGTAGAAGATAAAACTCTATGTCGTTTTGTTGGATAAGTTTGACAAAAAATAAACATGGAAGTTCCAAGCCGAAATCACTGGGTCACCCCAAAGGGTCGATGATCCATAGTTTTATGGTGAGACTTGAAGTAGGTTTCGTTGATCATCTCTAAAAAAAAATCAGATAGTTGGGTGCATCAACTTTTTTCTTTCATAGGAGAGGGGATAATATACTTTAAGGAGCTTGTGCTACTTAATCGATAGGAATACTAAAATAGAGGCTTGTTTTCACAAATGAAAGAGAATCTAAAACAGGTTAGAAACAAGAACAGAGTCTTCGATTTGTGTTATCAATATTCAATTTAATCTTTCCTACTCGGGAGAAATCAAACAATTGGTTTGACTTGCTTAGATATAGAGGTTGGTAGAGGAAATACTTCAACAATTTTCCTAGCATAATCAACAATGTGTTTGGATATAAGTTTTAGTTTACTAATACACATTTCTTTTAAATACGAAAATATAATTGTAGCTCTATCGGGGAATTGATAGTCATCACTAATTCAATTATCCTAACATTAAAATATTTCTTTAGACTTTGGATATGTCTAATAATATATGTGAATAACCTCCATATCATCACCAAATTTCCATATTTTGATGAATCAAGTAATTTCCCGATATATCTAATTTCATTATATAAGTTATTATGTCTCACAAGTCATATTGAAATGTATGATCTTCTTAGGAAGACAAAGTTTTCGTATTTTAGTCCATATTCTATTATTCGAGGTGGTAGTATCATTACAGACAATCTCATATATTGATTTTGTATTAGTAATTTAATTTTTCATTACATGTTTCAATCCACATAACCTTATTTGTAAATACAACATAGAGAGAGAACATTTTATATCTAATGTGTTGGATAATCTGATCCATATAATTATATATTGTATTTGAATGAACTATGTAACATAAAGAAAGAGATTAGCTTGATTATATGGAACATATACACCTCTATTAGTATAAAGAAAGAGATTAGATTGGATAATTATATATGCTCAATGCACACTAAACTCCCTTGCTTTAGTTTAGAAAAACAATAAGAAAATCTTGACAAACAAAAATGGTGGTTCTTGTACTTGTTTTGCTCTGACAAGTGTCGGAATTAAAAATTTTACTGTATGAATTTTAGATCATAAGTGTTTTTATGATTAAAACTATTAAATTTTATCGAATTTGTAATTATCATTGTGATTCCGCCTCAAACTCTAGTTCAATATCTTGCTAGTTGGCTTTGAAAGTTGTATATGAGCTCCTTATACCTAGTGGCTGATAATTTTGGAGTTCTTTGGAGATTTGTAAAATTGACATAATGCAATCCAAATCTTTTTGTATATCCTTCTAACCATTCAAAGTTGTCCAGTAATGACCAAGCAAAATACCCCCTCACATCTGCACCTTCCCTATTTATAAAATAAAATCAACCAAACATATATGTTAATATAAATATTAATTAATATATAATGTGATCAGAGATAGATAGATAGACAGACAGACTTCCATGAATCTGGTAGCGGAACTATCTTTGTCCAAAGGGAATTAATTGACACCCTTATGTCAGAAAATTTCACGGTATAAATAGGTTTATTTTCTTTAATGTATATATCATACGTTATATATTAAATGAATTGTTCGAAAGGTGCAAATTGTATTCTAACTCCCCTTAGTCAAAATTCTTAGTTGCGCCACTATTTGTAACCCTATTAATTTGTGGATTGCACATGAAAGCAACAAAGGGTCGTGGCTCTGTGGCACACTGACCCAAGAATGGGATTAGGAGTGTACTAATTGACATAAGTGAGTAGAAACAACTTTTACTGATTATTTTTTGATTTTAGTCTTTAAAAAATAGTCATTGTTCCTAATTACAACTATAGATGATGAAAACATAACTACTTATAAAACTCATTAGTCTATAGATGATGAAAAAATAACTACTTATAAAACTCATTAGTGACACAGACATAATTAAATGGACAATATATGTGCAAAAATTAATGGCTAGCGAGACTTGAGGTGGCTATATAGACTACTCAGGTTCATGATGGGACTTGTGTTACTAACATTCTTCTTACAAGCACGTGCTAGTGTTTGTCACTTTGAAAAATTTATACTCCATTCGTCCCATTTTATGTGGCAACATTTGATCGGGGATGAAGTTTAAGAAATTAATGAAGATTTTAAAATATTTACCAAATTGCCCCTTCAAAAAGTAGTCATATTAAAAAATAGACTCGCTTTTCTCTCTTCTCATAAATGTATTGGAGTACTATCTTTAAGATTAAGTGGAACCAACAAGGGTAAAAGAGGAATTGTACATTTAAATACTTATCATAAAAGAAAATGTGACATTCTTTTTAGGATTGACCAAAAATAGAACGGAGGGAGTAATAAGTATGTGTGTTGGAGAGTGGAGAGAGAAGTACCTCATTGCATTTGCCAAGGAATTCAAGTAGTTATGCATGTACTCCACTCTTTGAGTGTCATTGAGAGCATCTTCTAGGGAAGAATTTGGATGGTCACTCTCAGCAATACCTGCAAGATTGTCCAATTCTTATAAGGAGTTGTCCCTAAAGATATTTCACATACCTCATTGCAAGTTGTATCTCACTTGTTCTTGACTTCATCAAAGTTTCAGAGTAAATTTTACTATAAATTTTTGCATGTCAAATACTTTGAGAAAAAAAGTTCAAACTTAACCTTTTACTTTTGATTATATATGGTTTAAAACTTTACACTACCATTTGATCGATATGCTTCAGGCTTGAAATCCATTAAGGTTAAAAGACAAATGCGAAATAATTAGCTAATGATACTCAAGGTATGCAACTATGCACATCCCCAAAGTATAACGAAGCATAAAATTAAGAAATTTCGTATAATATAGGATAAATTTTTATATTTTCCAATTAATTAACATGTCATGATTGTTGTGTTTCTTAAATTGCACAAATAAAGGTAAACTTTAACTTTTCTGTTACCATTTTCAGTTATGATGACTGGAGTATTATTGAATCTATCCTTCATGTACATCACAAGCTTTTCCATCCCTTGAGGATACACAAATAGCCAATCCACTGCAGTCTGAATCATTTATAAAATAACTCAATTAATGTAAGAATATTTGTTTTCAAAATAGACAAATGAGAATTAATACACACAAAAATAAAATAAATTAAAATTTGAATCGAAAGTGTTTAGCTGAAATGTTTTATAAGCAATCGATGTGTTTAATTGAAACGAAACTTAGTTCTTCTTTCTTTCAAAACTTAGTTTTATTAGCAATCGAGGATTCGAGGTGTTTAATAAAAATTGATTTCAATACACAAATACACATTTTAATTAAAAATTATTTTCTTAAATTCTTTATTAAATCAAATTAAGACACGTAAAATGAAACGGATTTTATACTTACAGGTTCTCCAATGTACACACCATCTTTTTCTGTAGCACGAAAATAAGAACCTTCTGACCAAGAAGAATATTGTCCATGTTCACAGACAGAGTACAAACAATCTTTAATATAAGCTGCTGTATAATGATTTAGGCCAATAAAATCTAGGCCATTTTTCAGTTTTTTTATATCATTTCTTGAAAATATAGGCAGGTTCTTTCCAAGAATTTTTTGCATTTCTTCTGGATATTTTCCATATATAATAGGGTCCAAAAACCTGCATATAACAATAATTTTATATTTTATTCAAACGGTCATAACATTATATTCAACTCCAATTAATAATTGAAGCCTTGAAAATTAGATTTCAAGGGCTATAACAATTTCAAGAAAATGTTTTTAGTTTTTCTTTTCGTATTTAGTTAGTTAAAATATTTTTTACATAGATCACAAACTTCTTAAGAACTAGAAAAATAACTTTGACTTTAAAATAAAAAAATATAAATTTCATAACTGGCATTTTACATTGATAATCTCCCACGCACTACCAAAAAAATAATAAAACCCTATAAAGAAAATTGACATAAGGAGTTGGTAAAATTCTGATCGATATCGAAGTACCAACCTTCAGATTTTGCTTTTTTGGTATAACACATAAATGTGTCCTTGAAGTCATGAATAATTGGTCTCGATCATTTCATATTTATGCCCTTCAACTATATAGGTATGTACAAGTAACCAAATAAAGTTGTATAAAGTTAAACAAGTTGACACAGGAGTCCTACATGTCATAATACATGTAAAACATCACGTAAGACACAAATTGTCGTGTAGGATGTCACGTAGGATGCTTGTGTCTATTGTTCAACTTTATACAATTTTAAATGTCTACTTATGCACATCCAAAATCGAAGGGCATAAATATGAACTAAAATCAAATTAAAGAACATATTTATGTAGTATGCCTTCAGAAGTCCCTTTTTGTTGTTGTTGTTGTTGTTGTTTTTTTAATAGTGTCCTCCTTACCACCAACATCCCCACCCACCAACCCTGCTCCACGTAACCTACCCTACCTTTCCTTACCCCACCCTCACCCACCTCCCTTTATATTATGCTCACTTTCACCGTTCATAGTATTTATTTTAAATTATATATAAATATTTTTAAAATTTACTTATGCGACGTTAAGAAGGTATTTTTCATGAAAATATATATATTTATGGAATACCAAATACAAAGAAAGCTTACCAATTGTAAACAAAAGATCTAGCTCTTTGAGTTGCATAATTGTCTTGTGAGGAATTGCTAAAAGGTTCATACCATTGAGTATTCAAAGACATTCCAATCATCCCTCCTTGTCTTTCCTGTATATATGACCACAAAAAAAATACATTTTCATTATGAGTTCTTACTAAATCTATATTTCACAATTCTCATCAAATCTAATATACATAATTTGTTAAATATTGAGTTAACGGTAAAAAATATATCTGAATTATCAATTTTTTGTCTATTTCGCAAATCAACTATCAGTTGTTTTCTTTTGCTATCTAAACTATCATCATCAATAAATTAAAACACACGTCGAAGCTAACTAGCTGGCCATCTGATACTATATATCAGTTGTTATTTTTTTCTACGGGAACTTTTACTATCTTTTCAACTAGGTGTGTTTTAACTTTTAATACATAGATAATGGTACACTACTTAAAAATTACTATTTTCCAACTAAAATTTCTCACTGAAAAATGTTTAGTGGTTATTCTCAAAAATATTTTGATTGGACTAATAAGAAAAAAAAATTTCAATGACTATTTCCAGTATTACAATAAGAATTTATTCCTCATCATGCGTTTTCCTAATAATTTGGTTCGGTGAAATGGGATCGGAAAATTATGTTTTATAGCATTTGTAGAGGGAAAAATCTTTATTACTAGTAATGTTAATTCATGTGAAAAAAAAGAAGGAAATACACTGTACTAAAAATGATCTTTAGCGGCAATTAATTAACAACAGTAACTTAATTACCGCTAATATGTTTTTTTAGAGGCAGTTAACACTCTTTATAAATGCCCCTAAAACTTATACTAGCACCTAGCGACATTAGATTCAATATCAATTAGCTAACACCGATAAAGATTTTAATATATTTTATTAATATGTATATTTATTACCGAAAAATAATAATATTTTGAACCTGATATTTTGTTCTGTAAATGGTGACAGCAGCAGCATGTGATAAAATCATATTATGTGCTGCAATAAAAGGCTCTTTTTCTGAATTCCCAAAACTGCAATTACCAAATGAACCGGAACATCGAACCGGAGGGAAAGTACCCAATCTATAGCCTCGAACCGCCACTACATTCGGTTCATTGATAGTTACCCAATATTTAACTCTGTCACCAAAATATTTGAAACATATATCTCCATAATAACCAAAATCATCCCTGAAAAAAATAATTATTTGAAACTTTTCGTTTTTTGAGAATCAAATGGTTTATATTTGACTGGCAATTTACGTATGGAATCTTCAAATTTTTTGAAATGAAATTTATATTTATGAATTTGTAAAAAGTATTATAAGTCACAATAATTGACAATTTAAGATATTTAAAGATGTATGAAAAATTTACAATAAAAAATAGACTTGTTGAATTTTGAAATTTGAAAAGTGTCACGTAGATTGAGACGAAGAGAGTATGAATTTAAATGAATCCATAGCAGAAATGTGACATCCGCCCTAATTATAATATAATAAACCTTGGCATATAATGCCTAATACTCTTTTTCATTTTTAAAATGAGGAAGTATTTATTTAAGGTTTGCTTCTAAATGTAGCTTAAATAGAGCGATATGAAAAGTGATAATTTATATAGCTTGTTTCAATTTATTTGGGATAGAGGAAGGGTTATTGTTATGTTGTTGTTGTCGTCCTTCTAAAATACGGAAAAGGTACATTGAAGGGTGTGTTTGGTATGGAGGAAAACATGTTTTTCCAATTTAGTACCTAATCAGATGGTCACTTAATTATAAATTTTTTTTTCTTAGAGAGTTACTTAATTTTGTTTTTTAAACTCAAAAGTCACTCAACTATGAACCTTTTTTTCCAAAAAATCACTGAATTATGGGTTCTTTCTCAGAAAATCACGCAACTTTATTTTTTTTAAAAATCATTCATAGTTGAGTGACCATCTGAAATGTTACTTGTAAAAATGTATGGAAAAACACTTCTTTTCTAGAAAAATAGGCTATTTAAAAATTAGAAAAGTAATTTTCTTAGAGAAAATAGGAAAAATAAGTTTCGTAAGTGACATTTGAAGATTACTGTCTCTGTAATTCCCACCCCCAACACTCCTAAACCCACCACTCCTTCCTCACCCCACAATATTTTCCTAAATTATATTTAAATACTCTTAAGATAATATGTTTTACTCACTCACTAAACAATTAAAAAAAAAGACATAAAGTGTCAAATCTTGCTTACTGTATTTTGGAACTTAGCCATCCTCCATATCTTTCTTCAAGTTCTTGAGGTATGTCATAATGTGCTAAGGTGACAAATGGTTGGATACCTGTAATTTCTATTAATCGTTAAAACACATGATTAATAGTATATATTCCAACGATCAAAAATAACAATTGTGAGATCAAAACTTCATCAATTAGAGAAGAAAGAATTAACCTTTTTGTAGGAGTGCATCAATCAACTTATTGTAGTGCTGAATTCCAGCCATATTGACACCTCCATACATCCCCTCTAATCCAATTTTAGGACAATAAAACATTATCAAGGAGAAATTAAACACAAGTAAAGACGATTTAATAACGTAAACGTTTATTTATACTAATGATATATAACTAAAATTTATCAAAATACGAGAGATCGGTAGAGTAGTTGTAACTTACTAGGTAGAATTCTTGCCCATGAGATAGAGAAACGAAAGCTATTCACTCCCATATCTTCCATAAGCTTAATATCCTCCTGTAGGAGTGTCAAATAGACAAATATTTAAATTATAATTACAAGAAGTCATATTATTTTTTCTCCACTTTTATTTGGTGTCACATCAATACATAGGGTGACATGGGATAATAAAACAAATACTATATGTATATGAAAACAATTCATTCATATATTTGGCGCATATAATACACTTGTACCTAATCATATTGCCAGAAATAATATAATAATATTTCTTTGGTTTTAATTTATTTTCAGACGTGCAAGAAAGAAAATACTAGCTGTCACCAAAAAGTATGATGGAATAAAATTCATTAGTCTTCCTTTTAGTAGTCATGGTTTTCTTTTTTAGAATCAAATGATAAAAATTTTAATTAATTAATTTTTGCTGTATCTTTTTATCAGATTGATATGTAAAAAATTGTAATTTATAGTATTTTTCGTATAGTTTTTGAATAGTTAAATTTTTAGTTAAAATATATTGAAAATTAGTCAAATTAACTTTCGAAAAACGCAACTTGACAACTAAAAAGGGACCTACGTATATTTTACCTTTTAACCAAAATCTCTTTTTGAAAAAAGCAATTATGCTCTGTCTGCTTATGAATTTTGTTAGCGGTGAAAGTAAATATAAGAATATTTGTGTCAAAAAGAAAACAGAACGTATAAACACCACATTTTTAGACTTGATTGATAAGCAAACATCAAAGTTCATAGACCTAATAGTATGGTAGTCGGTTTTGTAAATTAGTAGAATCAGTAAATTTCGAATCATTATGATTCAACTCAAAAAAATAAAAAGGGATGCATCGCGATATGGTACCTGATATCGATTATAATGATCTAGAGCAATGTCTCCATTACTTCCATCTGCTATGTGGCCTGCAAGAAATTCTCAATAATAAATATTACTACTATTCTTGATAATCAATGATTAGGAGTACGTTGCTCAGATGGTAAGCATCTCTAGCCTTAATACCGAAGTTAATAAAATATACACTTATATTATAATAATTATAAAAGAAAGATCACCAGCTTCATGAGTAAAAACATCCCAATTGTTAAGGCCTTTGCCATCACTAAGAAAAGCTCCTTCAAACTGCAAAGGAAACAAGAGAAATTAATTAAAAAGGCCCCAAAATTTAAGTATCGCGGTAACAAAGTCAGAATTTTCATTAAAAAAATGTAAATATATATATAAAAAAATAATTAATAGAATTCAACAACAACAAATTCAGTATAATCTCATAGGTGAGGTCTGATAGAATAGTGTGTCCGTAGACCTTACCTTATGATGGTAAAAAGACTGTTTATGATTGATCTTTCGCTCAAAAACGAATTAAAAAATAATAGTAACAACAACAAATTCAAAACATATATAGGTATAATATTTCGTTGAAGGATATTTGAATGAACCCTTGTGCCATCTAACTACGCTCTAGTAAGAGTTACAACTAAATAACAAGATGAAAAGAAAAATACAAACCTGGTAACAAGAAGAGGCTGTTCCAAACAAGAAATTTCTTGGAAATGAATCTGGTTCTTTGACAATACTAAGGTTTTTTATCTGAGAAAATGATACCATGAAACTAGAAAAAAGAACACTAAAAGCAAATAATATTATTGAAATACTTGAGTCCATAATTATTTAAAGAAAAGTCTCTTTTTTTCCCCCTAATGTGTATATTTCAAATTTGAAAATATAGTTATAGAATAGAAAGAAGGTATTCCAAGTGTTTATATAGAAAAAACCACACGGCACTTGCACCTTGTTTGGACGGTGTATTGTACTGTATTGTTAGTCTAAATACAATATTTGTTTTTTATTGTTACTTAAGTTATATTGTATCGTATTGTTTAAATTCATCACTAGGTAATGACGTAACCTATTTTGTGTAACGACTAATTTGGTGTGATCGCGTCTTTACCTTAGTATTTGCTTCTCATTTTGTCTTTATTTATTATTTTATAATTCTATTTTTTTATCTACCCAACCTTTTCATAGTAGCTCTACCTCGTACCCTACAATTTCTTGTAGGTTTATCATCCAAATTAGAGATATGTGACATTACGTAACAACAAAGAATGATACAATTTATCCAAACGTTGTATTCATTAAAACAATACACTGATATAGTGATATACAATACAATACAATACAATACGATATATTATGAAGCAATATACATAACAACCATCCAAACAAAGTGTTAGAGATATTTTTTTCTTTTTTCTTTTTATGATTTCACTATTATTGCAATACTAGTAATCATGTCGCATATGTAGTATACTTCTAGATGCATCAACTTGGGAGTTGCGATGGATTTAGAATTTCGAAAAATTGATATGTTATTATGAAACGAGAGTGAATCAAATTAATAGGTGAATAAGGACTCGATCGATTCTTTCATAATATCGTGTTAATGAATAAACTAGCTAAATTAAAGAGTTGAATCAATTAATGGAAGAATACAACATGATTGTTAGATATATAGCTCATAAGCCCTAGATCAATTTTATTTATCGATCCCATAAAATTCACTCTTTCTTGATTGAAGTTTATATTTGCTTTCTATTTAATTTTAGTTAGCTTATAATTATAACTTTGGATTTTATTATTTGAATAAATAATTTGCATTAGTTTAATTTAATTAGTTGAGGGTTAATCATAAATTCTTGTGGATTCGACATTCAATTTATAAATAAAATTATAATATTACTTATATAATCACATACATATTCGTTTGGAAACAGTAAGTTTTTAGCGATATCATAAACATATAGAAAGGGCTGGTGGAATGAAAGTAGTGGATAAAGGTGTGGAATGTCTACGAAGAAAGGTAGAAGGGGGAGGTTTTCAATGGGGAAGAAGATATTGAGGAAGACAACAGAATAAAGTGAAAAACTTAAAATTTTATTAAAAGAACTAGACCCGCAAATTTTATTATCTTTAAATAAGAAAATTCACATTTAAAAAAAAAGTTAATCTATCAAAAAAGATTTAAAATATTATTTATATGTTGGCCAATAAAAAAATGCCAGGTATATAATCTTATAATTTCAGTTTTTCTTTTTTCGTTCTTCACACACTTTCAGGAGAGTGAGTTCATTCTCCCTGCCATGTCATCCCTTAAGGTGATATTTAATACATTTAAAAGTTGTTAAGGAAGTAAATAAACAATATATATATATATAATTAAAACACTAAAGTAAATTCTGCTGCTAAGTTTTTTTTTTCAAAAATGATTTGATCATTTAATTTTTTTTAATTATAATTTTCACATAAATATGTGTGATTCTCAAGCGTTTGAGAGTAGCTATACTTTTCCTTTTCTTTAAATCTCGTACCTTTACCAAAAGACCACATTTTCTTTTGATGTGACATTTGACGATGTGCTCTAATTATTAGTATAATAAAAAAAATATCTTTGTAGCTTTCAAGAGTTTGATTAGGTGATTGAAACCCTATCTTTACCTCCTTCTTTTTTCTCCTTATACCATCTCCAACCCTACTCTATTTTACTCTTCATTCTCTATATTTGGAGAGTAAAATAGAGAAAGGGTTCTCCAATCACCCTCTAAATTACTGTCTATTCTCCATTTATAGAGAGGTGGATAGTAGTTCTCCAAATTTGGAGAACTACTATTCACCTCTCTATTTCACTTTTTCACTATTTTATTATTATTTTGTAGTTAACATATTATTTTTCATATAGACCATTAATTATATCTCTAATATTAGTAATTCATTTTAAATGTAATATAACATTTTAAAAAAAAATATTATTTAATATATACTACTTTCATCCCGAATTAATAATGTTTCAATTCTTTTTAATTTTCATCACTTTAATATAGATTGATATCATAATTATTTTCAATATGAAGAATGCACAAAATTAAAATGATAAGATGAAAATTTTAATTTAAAAATACAATACATGACATAATCATTTAAATACAAGATAACAATACATAACATAATAATTTTATCACAACGATAATTTAGTAATCCGGTAGGTCATTTTTCAGATTTAACAATATTCGGAAAAAATTAGTGTATGATCCACATAATTAGTGTAGTTGTGATTGCGGTTGTGCTTGTTGATTTCTTTTTTCAATTATTCGTAGTTGTTCTTGTTGAATGAAAATCTCCGATTTGAACAATCTTTAGCTACACATAAAATGATTAAGGATAAAAATGTTCATTTTGAACTCCGTAATGCATTAATAGAGCATTTATGAGAGCAATGTAATAATCTTGAAAGTAGAGTATTTATGTAATTATATTTCACTAATAATTTCACTTTATTTGAATTGTCCATTAATTTGATATTATATAATATTAACTTGCAATTTATGTTATTTATAAATTTAGGAAAAATATAATTTATATTAAGTAATGAATTTGAAAAAATAAATTTTTATATTACATGAATATTATATAAATTGATTATTTGGAAAAAAGGAAATAAAGGATGTGTATC
>JAJOOF010009241.1:0-29554 GCA_029582545.1 Solanum lignicaule | reverse complement strand
TCGACTTCAAAATTTCATTTTTTCACTCCTACCCTCGACCCCCCACCCACGCCCTACCAGTCCCCCCCCACCCCCACCCAACCCCTACCAGCCCCTCCATCCCCACCCACCCCCTACCAGCCCCCCACCCCCCCAAAAAAAATTTAAGTTTGTTTTTAAAAAGTATTTTTAACTTCAAAATTTCAATTTTTCACCCCTACCCTCGACCCCCCCTACCAGCCCCCACCCCCAAAAAAAAATTAAGTTTGTTTTTAAAAAATATTTTTAATTTCAACAATTATTTTCTACTTTAGTAAAAATAAAAATAAAAATTCAAAAACATTTTTCATTCATAAATCAAACACTAAAAATCTTTTTCGGAAAATATTTTCTACTCACCAACCAAACATGAGAAAATAAGTCAAAAATCAACTTGTTTTCCAAGAAAACATTTTCCATGGAAAACATTTTCCTTCATACCAAACACACCTATATCAGCTCTACAAATTGAAAAGCCATTTTACGCGATAGGACCCATCTTCCCACCCGAATTCACCAAGAGCTGTGTGACTACTAGCATGTGGTTCGAGTCCGACTGCACCCACTGGCTCGACTTACAACAACATGCAACTGTTTTATCAGTGGCGGAGCTAGAATTTTTAGTAAGGGGGTTCAAAATCTAAAAAAATAGACACACGAAGTAGCCAAAGGGGGTTCGACATCTACTATATATAACTAAAAATTATTTTAACCATGTATAAATCATATAAATTTCCGCCGAAGGGGGGTCGGACCCCCTCATTGTAAGGTGGCTCCGCCACTGTGTTTTATACGTGTCATTTGGTAGCTATGCCCATATTACCAAAAATGACCTTGTAGAGATAGCTTATGGTTTATCATTAAGTAAAGTTAGTTTTAATTGGTTGCTCCGACCTGATATTGTAAGCTCCGATGACCCGAACCCGTTACCTAAAGATTTTGAAGGAGAAATTTGTGGTCGTGGTTTAGTTGTACCTTGGTGTTGTCAAAAACAAGTGGTGACTCACTCAGCAATCGGAGGATTCTTGACTCATTGTGGCTGAAACTCGATCCTGGAAGCCATTTGGTGTGAAGTTCCATTGTTTTGTTTCCCTCTGCTCACTGATCAATTCACTAATAAAAAATTAGTAGTCGATGATTGGAAGATCGGACTTAATTTGTGCGATAAAAATCCAATTACTAAGGTTGAAATTTCAGAGAAAATACACAATTTTATGTACGAAAAATTGAGTGATGAGTGTAGAAATGCAATTAAGGAAGTGAAGAAAACGTTAGAGACTAATGCATTAAGAGCTGAAGGATCATCAGAGAGAAATTTAGATAATTTCATAGGAAGAGTATGTAAATAAAATAAATTTGAATTTATTGAAATTATTACATGAATTGGTATTCATTCGAGTTTTACGATATTATTAATCATATGTGATTGTTGTTTTTTTTTCACACTTTATTTGGAATTTGGATGGTCATCATAATGTATTGTAATGTGAACTGTGGTGTATTGCAAATTGCAATGTATTGTTTCAATAAATATAGTGTTCGAATAGATTGTATTATTCTCCGTTATTACGTAATGTCATACATCTTGAATGATAAACTTAAAATAAAAGTAGGAGTTTTTGGCCAAAAACATCCTTTAACTACTCCTAACTTAAATTACATCATTAAATTATTCTTCTTAACAAAAAAACATCCTTCAAGTGTTTTAAACTTTAACAACTTTCATCCTTTTGTTAAAATTTGACAAAAAATTAACAGAATTCCAACAAAAATATGTGTAATTCATATTACTCTCGGCAAAACTCCCTAAATCACCAAAGATTAAAAAGTCGTTTCATTCCATGATACATCTAAAATATTGTGAATTCTTTTTGGCAACAACACTTGGCATTATGCAGATCCTTTTATTAGCAACTTCGTTTTAATTTATTTTTCATTTGATCAACTATTAATTGAATTTTTTTTTTCTCATTGAAACTGCAACAAATGGTGGTCACCTGAGACTTCTACTTTTAATAATGGAGAACAAAACTCGAGTGCCATATATGAAATTCAGAATCTTGATCACTTCAAATATCAAATGCCCCAAAAAATTATTGATCTACTTACATTTTGTCTTTACAGAAGGTGAAAATGATGTGAAATTAAGCTTCAACTTCGTTAAGTTGGTAAAGAAAGAGAAGAGCAGATCATGTCTCTTTGCAACACCATTCTAACTTAATTTCATTTTGGCGAAATGGTCTGATAGACCCTTGTACTTGTATAAATTTGTATTCTGAACCCTTTTACTTTATAATTTGTCAACTGAACCCTTAAACTTATTAAAACACGATATTTGAAACCCCTCTGACCATTGACCAAATCTATGTGGCATAAATATTGTTGAGTTGGAAAATTGTGTGACTACACTCGCTTTCAAGCACGTAAATACAGTATATTTTATTTTAAAATATATTTTTTTTATAAAAAAACTTATTTCTTTATTTACCCACTCCCACACCACCCCCACCCACCCCACTCCAATTTCTCTTCTTCTCCAACACTCTTCCCATTCCTAACCCTAAGTTTTCTTCTCTTCTTCTTCAACAAAATCACCCACCATACCTATTCTTTTCTTTTCTTCAAAATCACCCGTCATACACTTTCTTTTTCTTCTTTAATCCACACTCCTCTTTGCAACAAATCAAAATCCCACCATTAATTTCTTTTTTCAACCTCGATTTTTCCAAATTCTTAGCCTTTTTTTATTTTAAAAGTTGAAACCTTTGTTTGTGTTAGTTTGATTCAAAGAGGAGGTATGATATGCATTAACGTAAAGGGTAATGGTGGATATTGAAAAAAGTTGAAAACTCCATTGAAAGCTTGAAGAATAACAAATGAGTCTTATGAATTTGTGAAATTAATTCAAATTCGTGATTGGGGCTCATTGGATTTGTGTTAAGTGAACTTGAAGTTGAAATTTCAAGTCAAATAATGAAGAATTTCATCTATTTGACATGAATTGATGCTCAAATTGTAAACATATATGAAGATTGAAGAACATGGCTATTTAAAAAAAATTCAAAATTTACAAAAGTTAAATATTTGGTTTTTTATTTATTTTCTCAATATTTAGTTTCTGACATGTCACTGAAAAATGACATGGAATTACATGGGGAAGAGGTTGGATTACACACACAAAGATCTTATGAGAAAAGGGTTTAAAATATAGTGTTTTAACGAGTTTAAGGGTTTAGTTGACAAAATATTAAGTAGGAGGCTTCAAAATACAAACGCATATAAGTATAAGGGTTTATTAGATCATTTCGCCTTTCTTTTTAGCAAATAAGAGTGCTTTTTCCAACCAATAATGAAATTATTGTTGGGTTATGAAGGGAGATTCGGGTGTCATGCGGAAGCTTACAATTTGCAAATCATATAGTTGATAAATCAGATAACAAAAACTTATACTAAAAATCAAAATATTATTATATCAAAACTGATATAAAGAAAAACATTGAAATTTTAGAGAGAATAAATCTCCCCATAAACAAGACTCTTAAACGACTACATTGTGGATGCTATTGTTTTTGTGTTAGAAGAAACAAACATATATTTATAGAGTCCTAAAACATTTCCTACTAGAAAAGAACTAGCTACTCCAAAACCTTTTCCTAAGAGGAAATAATAAACAAAATATGAAAGAATATTATATTTTTTCCTTTCAGGAAAAGTAAAAACATTTATGATAATGTTTTGTTTTTTCTTTAAGGAAAAATAAACTTCAAATAAGGTAAGAAAATCAGGGTAAAACCCTAACAAATCTCCCCTTTTGGCTTGAATTTTCTGGCATAATAATTTTGACCCTCTTTCTTCACACAATCTTCATGTATCACTGCTGCTTACCATGATTTAAAATTGATATGGGTTAAAACTTGGAGCCCTGTGTTAAAAGTGATGAACATGATTGAAAGTGAAGCTCATGCGTTAAAAGTAATATGCATGAGTTGAAAGTGGAGCTCATGCGTTAAAAGTAAGATGCATGAGTTAAAAGTGGAGTTCATGCGTTAAAAGTAAAGATACATGAGTTAAAAGTGGAGCTCGAGCATTAAAGTTTGCAGAGGTTGAAAGTTGGAGCCTATGCTATAAAATAAGCATGAGTTGAAAATTGATTTTGTTTTAAAGGATAGAGCAGCATGATTGTCAAAATATAGTTGAAAATTTCCCCACATGTAGTAACACAAAAATCTTCATTATCATCAAATTTGTTGCAAATTGATTTGAAATTACTTGAACATTTCTTCAATCTTGTTGAACCAATATTGGATCATTGAACCATGTGCTCTGATACTACTTGTTGGGTTATGAAGGGAGATTCGGGCGTCATGCGGAAGCTTATAATTTGCAAATTATATAGTTGATAAATCAGATAACAAAAACTTATACTAAAAATCAAAATATCATTATATCAAAACTAATATAAAGAAAAACATTGAAACTTTAGAGAGAATAAATCTCTCCATAAACAAAACTCTTAAACGACTATATTGTGGATGTTATTGTTTTTATGTTAGAAGAAACAAACTTATATTTATAGATTTCTAAAACTTTTACTACTAGAAAAGAAGGTAATGTTTTGTCTTTTCTTTAAGAAAAAATAAACTTCAAATAAGGTAAGAAAATCAGGGCAAAATTCTAACAATTATATGAGAAATTTTTTATGGAGAGCAATGTGACATGCACATATTTTTGTGTAAAATTCATTAGTTATTTGATAAAAAATTTAAATTAAGGATATAGTTTAGGAATGTTTTTGGTAAAAAATTCTATAAATAGAGTAAGAGGAAGAACTAATATAAAAATGTTTATTTTAAAACAAGTTGTAAGGTAATGTTGGGATTTCAAATCATATGATATTGTTAAACAAATCGTAAGATTTAAATAATTGAATTGAAAAAGGATAAATTATCTTCCCGATGAACAAAGAATTTTTAATGATCAGTTTAATCGATTTTATATATAATCGACTTGGTTCGATTGATTTATCTTCCTTAGTAGTAGTAATTTCAAAGCTTTAATTTCTTCACTCATGGCGGAATCAAACGAAAACGTACCTGCTCAAAAATTGCCGCTCGAAAATCGGGTAGCTATTGTTACCGGATCTTCTCGCGGCATCGGAAAAGCGATTGCACTTCATTTAGCTTCTCTCGGTGCTAAGCTCATCATCAACTATTCCTCCTCAAACTCCACTACTCTAGCCGACGACGTCGTATCTCAAATCAATTCTAATAAATCCATGAATAATTCCGCCGTCGCTGTCGCCGTTAAAGCTGATATCTCAGATCCAGACTCAGTGAAATCCCTATTTGACGCAGCTGAATCAGCTTTTCAATCTCCGGTCAACATCTTAGTGAACTCCGCCGCCGTGTGCGACGAAAAGCATCCAACGATCATGAAGACAGATCTCGACGATTTCGATTTGACTTTTAGCGTGAATACTCGTGGATCCTTTTGATGCTGTAAGGAAGCTGCGAACAGAATGATCAAACGCCGCGGCGGAGGCGGAGGAAGGATTATATGTGTGACGTCATCTGCGACAGCGTCGTTTCGGGCTGGGAACGGTGCGTACACGGCGTCGAAGGCGGCGGTGGAAGCAATGGTGAAAATACTGGCGAAGGAACTAAAAGGAACAGGAATAACGGCGAATTGTGTGGCGCCGGGACCGATAGCGACGGATATGTTTTTCAATGGAGCAACGGAGGAGAAAGTGAAGAAGGTGATTGATGAGTGTCCACATGGAAGACTTGGTCAGTCGGAGGATGTTGCTCCGGTCGTCGGATTTTTGGCCGGCGATGCTTCTGAATGGGTGAATGGACAGATTATTCGTGTCAATGGCGGTTACATCTGATCAGTTACTTAGTTGCATGCGAGATTTTTCTGTAGTGTTGGTTTTAACTTATTAACAAGTTGAATAAAGTTGTTTGTACTCCTTTGTTACTCCCTCAGGTTACTTTTACTTATTTCTTGTGATTTTTGAAAGCCAAATTATATTTATTTTGATTAATATTAAGTTGTATTTTTTTCATGATACTAATATTAAATAAAATATAACTTACAGGTATGTTTCACGTAGTTTTCAATTATTCAAATTTAAAATTTAAATATATTAAATTAATTTAATTTAAATAAAAATTAACCAATTAACTCTAGTAAAATAGAATATGTGACAATAAAAATAAAAGAATGAAATTATCATTTCTTGTGTTGAATTTCTTAGATAATACTTTCTCTGTCCACTTTTAATTGTCATGTTGCGTTTTTCGAAAGTCAATTTGAGTAATTTTCAAAGTTACATTCGATTACATTAATTAGATATTTTAAATAGAAAATTTTGATATACGAAAAATACTAAAAATTCTAAATTTACGTATTAATATGATGAAAAAATACATTATAAAATATTAGCCAAAGTTATTACTATCCTTTAACTCTAAAAAGAGAAATTGTGAAAAAGATTTTGCTAATTATTGGGCTATGTGAAGGATACAAATTCCAATGAAATATAATACTCCAAAATCAAAACAAACTTCAAAAAAAATTACTCTCTTCATTCACTTTTATTTATTTTAAGAGAAAAAATATAAAGTGACACATAAAGTTGTTCCAAATCTTTAAAAAGACATTTTAATTTTGCGGTCATCTTATTACCCCACCAAATATTTCAGAATCACAATAAATACACTCTTTTTACACAATCTGCATTCTCAGTGCTTGAGCGTGAATCTCACCCCAATTAATAATATAATTACATAATTTTTCCAATCTATTTAGTAAAAATTGAATAAAATCTTGACCCATTCACATTTTAATCATGACCCACTCCATTTAGCCCTAAATCCCTTTTAGATTTTCACTCCACTCTCTCTCTTTGATGATCAAAATCCTAAAGCATGCCAATAGTCACAATAAATTTGTTTTGCGGAGATAATTTCTTGAATTATGGAGTCAAAACGAAAAAGTGAAGGCTCACATGTTAATTGTTTCTTGATTTGAATGCAATTTTTTGTTAAAAAATGTTCTTTTTATATAGTAGTGATTTTTTGTAAAATAATCTTTATAGTGATTTGTTGTTATTTTCTTTTTGTGTTATCTATTATTCATGTGTATGTAGTGTTAGTTTAGGACTGATTTGAGTTTGAATGTTTTTCACTGATTTAGTTTTGAAATTTGTTTGCAATTGCACTTTCAACATTTATAAATTAGTTGATTTCATAACTTTTAAATAAAATAAAAGGAAGAAATTGAAGCTAGTAAAGCTAGATGATAATTTCATTGAGGATGGGGAATAATTTTTTTTTTGTTGTAGATGGAAAGCTCTTCAACATCCATCAATGGAGGTTTTGGAGAAGATGGAAAGTAGGTCTTTTAGTAAAGAAGAAAATTCAAATTGCCAGTGCCACATGACATTTTTACACTGGTTTGGGGTGTATTTTTACTCCTCCACGCGCCTATCATATGTGAGAACACAGCTATTGTGAAAATGGGTTACAAGTGTTTATTTATTGTGATTTGAAATAGTTAAATGGGATAATAGGACGCCCGCAAACTTTAAGTGTCTTTTTGAAAATTTAGGACAACTTCAGATGTCATTTTATGTTTTTTCTCTTATTTTAATGTATTTCAAAAATAATTTTTACTTTCTTTGTTATTTTTAACAAAACAATAATAATATCTTGTTTCTATTTTACTTTTAACATCTCTAATTAATTTCCCATGATTTAAAATTACATAAGTGTTTTAATAAAATACATATTAATTATTGTTCTTTAATAAGGATTGCAAAATCCAAAATAAACGAGTAAATGTGAATACTTTGACTTCAAAAGATTGGAGGATAACCTCAATCCAGAATGAAAACAAAAGAAAAAATAAGTATAAATTTGGCTTCGAAGTTAGTGTAAGCAAAAATAATAATAATAATTAATTGATGAGTAGTTTTATCTTTGACTAACTATAATACATGCAAAAAATAATTAATTCTCTTTTCCCCAATTTATTTGGTGTTTTTTTTCATTTCCCCACACCCTCCTCCCAATTTAGCATTTGTTCCTCTCCTTTGCTTCATTGACATGGTTTTAGATAGAGAGCATGCTCATGTTGCTTTTGGTCTTTTTGGTTAGTTTCCTCTATTTCTTAAGTTTGTTGGGTGATGAAAAAAAAAGTTTCTTGGACTCACTTTCTATCTTTATTGCTTGAACTCTTCATAAATATAGTGTTACCTGTGTCGGATCCTCTAAAATGCACTAGTTTTAAAGGATCCGACCAGTGCACTTTTAGAGGATCCGGCACGACAGAACGCACATGCCCACTGGCGTTTTTGAAGAATTAGAGCAACATAGCTTTCTACCCTATCAAAAACAATTATATACACAAATACACTCACTTGCTGAATTTTTTTCGCACTATGTTTTGTTGCTATGAATTTTGATATGTTTATTTCAGGAAGCATCAATGCATTCATCTTGTTGCTTTCACCCTTGTAAGCAAGCTATATACATGTTTCTCCATTTATTGAGTTCTCAAGATAATTTAAAGGATGTGTGTGTATATATGGCTTGAACTTTTTTCGTTATTGTTTACTTATATTCTACCTTAAAATCTGCATACACTTTACCCTCTCCAGATTTCACTCTTTAGCATTACATTATATTTGTTGTTGTTGTCTTGTTACTTATAGTCAATGACAAATCACTCTTGTTTGGGATCGAAGCATAGTAGTTGTTAAATTTACTTAATATCCAAGTGAAATAAGCAAATTAGTACTCCCTCTTTCCCAATTTATGTGATACTTTTCGTTTTTCGAGAGTCAAACAGTTTAAGTTTGATTGAAAATTTGCGCATGGAATTTTCAACTTTTTTAAAAATGAAATTTATATATTTGTAAACTAAGTAAAAAGTATTATAAGTCACAATAATTGATAATTCAAAATGTCTAAAGATCTATAAAAAAAAATCAGTGAATGGGACGGAGGAAGTAATTAATCTAAACTTGTTCACCTCTTGCTCATTAACTTCTTAAACTTCTTTTTAGGCCTACATTTATTCATATGTGGAAGAAGAAATCAGTGGAGAAATTCTCACCATTTCCATACATTGTTGCATTCCTAAACTGTGGCCTTTGGCTTTTATATGGACTTCCATGGATTCAGCAAGGAAGCCTTCTTATCATGACCATTAATGGAATTGGACTTGCCATTGACATGGTGTACTTGATGCAATTTGTGTTGTACTCTAAAAAGGAAAAAAGGATGAAAATTTTCTTCATCATCTTAAGTGAAATTGTGTTCATTGGTTCACTTGCCATTCTTGTCATAACTCTTGTCCATTGCCACAAAAAAAGATCCACAATTGTTGGTACTATTTGCATGGTGGCAAATATTTTGATGTATGCTTCTCCTTTGACCATCATGGTAAATATATAATTTCCTTTTTTACATAATGTTTTTTCTAGAATGTTCACTAAATGAATTCAACAAAAATAAATTGACTTTGTATATATATATATATATACAAAGTAATTTTCCAGCGAAGGGCCAGAGTTTCAGATAGGTCCCCTTTGCATCCCTCTTAGCTCCGGCATTAGCATATGTGTGAGATTTATGTGTCAGTAGAATATATAGAGAACTTCTGATACTTTCTACTATTGTAGAAATTGGTGATAAAAACCAATAGTGTGGAGTACATGCCCTTCTATCTTTCCTTTTTCTCCTTTCTATGCAGCATAAGTTGGACTGCTTATGCCATCGTCCGTGTCGACTTCTACCTTCTTATGAGTATTTTTCACTTACTGTCAACGTATATAAGTTAAGTTAAATTCTTCTTGATTGCTCTAAATTTTTCACTTCTTTATTTCAGACAGCAAATGTGATGGGAGCAATGCTGGGGATAGCACCACTAATGCTTTATGCCACCTATTACAAGTATACTGGGAGACAGATAACAGAAAGACAAACTCAAGGAAAACTGGACCTGGTTGAGAAGACAGTCTCTGGAGCGGCCCAAAAGGCGAGCAACGAGGCTAGTGTTTAACTTACTGTTTGGAAGGCCCATATTCTAATGATTTTGAGTCATTAGCTCAACGTCGATGGGCCCATTTTCCTTTCGTAGCACCCACCCCCACGCCAACCCCGCGCCCCTCTTCAGTATAGGAACAAAGACAAGAAATAACAACAAATAGAAGCAACAGCCTTCACCTACTGCTACTGTGCTTACAGATCATATCTTTGTTCCTTTATCTTGATTTAGACTTAGTGGTGCACATGACAGCTAAAAGTCAAATGAACCTTTGGTCTAACTTAATCCCAAATAGTTCATGAGTTAGTATTACTCAAGACCATATAAAGAGAAAACAATCTCATCCCACACCCTAATGTAGGGATCTCAGTACCCTCGCCCCCAGGACTGGATATCTGAAACATGAACAATATAATATGGATGCTCAACATCGAGTAAGCCTAGAATAGAGATGGGTATGACTCTGATAATATGATAAGAAATGGACCTTGCGCGGGGTGAAATCACAAATATATTAAATTCTTCCATACTAACATTTCTTGCCATTCAAATTATGCTATTTACTGTGGCATGTGTAATAATTTGAGCTCCTAGTTCAGCTCTTGGATGATCAAGGACAATAATCTGTGCAAATAGAGATATCGAAAATTACCAAAACTATACACATGTCCTGAATTAAACACGAAAGAACACTAGATCACTCTGCTTTGTCTGCTTTCTTCTGCAAATATCTGCACGTACGATGGGGAAACCAACATAAACACAAATGAATGATTGGTAGCATATATTTGCAAAACATATACTCGTAAAATTGCAACTGTACACACAAAACAAAGTAGTAAAGTTAGGGTAATCGCTTACCCTTGACTCTTTGCCCAACGTGATAACTGATAAAGTTGCACGGTCTCATTCGAGGCATGGGATACCATTAGTAGATAATTACGAGGCTGTACCATCCATGCAAATCTCATGAACAGTGCAGAATACACACACATTACTGCATTATCAGAAAGAAAAAGAAGATAAATGTATTAATCGTTAAAGCCAGCATCTGTTTAAACAGAAAAGTCCTATACCTGATGTCATGTTGCCTGATATCATTTCTGGAGGTTTCTGTGTGTCTACGAGTCCCTGCAATGTACGTAAAGATAACTCAGGTACAATGTCAACCAAAAGAAACGAACATCATGTTATAATATTATGTATTCTAGATAAGTGTACAGCAATGATAAATCCCCAGTTGCCTATGGGACCCCAAAAATGAGTTGTTTTGGGGCCAACAGGACTGTTCAAAAATGCCTTGAAGCTAGCCATACACGATACACTGTGTTGAATTTCCTGCAATTTAACACAGTTATTCAGTATTCGAAGTCAAAACACGAGATATCATGTTACAGAAATCTGACTATGCTAACAGACCAGCAGGCAGAAGCAGCAAAAACAGAACACATAGCAATTGAGCTCGAAGATTAAGCAGTTAAATGAATTTGAATAGAGTTGGAACTAAAACAACTTCAATATACAACCACAATCAACGCGAGAAGTGCATCAAACCAACATTGATAAGAAAATTTGTTGACTAAAAACAACGTTTCAAAAATGTGGATCAAAGCTGTTACAATAACCAGTTTCTTATATGCAATGATTAAAATTTAACATAACCAAATCTTCTGAGTCAATCTTAATCAACAGCATCAAATATGTCTCAATCACAAGCTAGTAGTGGTCGATTATATGGATCTTCACTATCTATATTGTTTCATCTGAACAAGTTTTCATTCTACTAATCAATACTTATGGACATGGTTCTCTAACATTAGCAGTTTTCAACATTTTCTAATGACTGAATTGACTAGTTTTACATCGATCGTTAGCCTAATGCTATCCTCCTTATTTATCCAGGCGCGAGACTGACAATTTAAGTGGACTCTCACACAGGAACAGCTAAGTGATTGCAATTGCAATTTTCACAACTCCCTCACAGTGCTCAGTTTTACAACTTATTGCTTTACAAAAGTTCCATTTGTTTTAGAAAACAAGTCAAAATCAATTACTACCATCTTATATATATCTTTTTTCCTTCTTCTTTTTTCTTTTCAATTTTACTTTTTCTTATTCATTTGTTTATGTAATTATGTTTTTTTTTAAAACTCAATAATCACACATTTTTAGTACATCTTTTTCTGTTCCTTAAACGTTCCTAACATAATGCTAAACGATGTCTTTTACTCTCTTAGGTACTATTAAATCTATAAATAACAAATAGCAAATCGTTATATTAGCATTATATATTTTTAAAAAATACTGTCCTTAATACGTTGAACCAAATAATGGACAAAGAATATTCACAGCATAATTATATATTTTGTAAGAGAGCTACAAGGGTTGTGGTGGAGTAGTAAGTATTCCTTATTCCTTAATCAAGAGATTTTGGTTCGAATTTCCTGGGTATAGAGTCACTTTTGTTAGGGAGCACTTTACCCCAAAGGTGGGACTTTCTGACACGAATCCGAATTTAGTCGAGCTTCCTGTGAATATCTAAATGGAAAATTAAAAAAAAAAATTGTAATAGAACTGATTCTACTTAAACTAATTGTCAGGATATTAATATTTTTATAAATTATTTTTATGACCGCACGAAACACCAATAAATACACTATTCTATAGAAAAAAAATAGGAAGAGACAAAATTTCTCCAATAAATATTGAAGTTCGATTTTTTTGGAAAACTGTACTCGAGAAAGACTCCACTTCGTAAAATTTTTACTGGTTAAGTTGTTGTAAAAGTTTCATTTCTTCATGACCCATATATCAGAAATCAAAAACATACATATTCCGGCCATAAATCGATATTAACTGAGTTAAACAAACATCAATTTTAACAAAAAAACTGTAAAAATTTCAAAACTCCAAATCAAATAACTTACTTTGCATCTAAATTTAAATAAATTTATCAAAATCGTACCTTAATCAGAGATCTGGAAGGTGGGTTGCTCCGAAAAAATGGCGATGATTATCAGTTACGTGTGTATATATAGTATAATATATGGTCAATTTTTGGTAAGCCAATGGTGTACTAGTGTATAGTTGCCAAATAAGAATTGAAATTATTTTTCTATAAATTTTGAAGAAAAAAAAAAGTTTTATCTTTATAAATAATTAATAATTTAATCCTTGGACTTGGAGCTTTCTCTTGTAAGGTAAGAGGAGGACCACTTAGTTACATCCGCCCCCAGCACAGGTTGAAAATGAACGAGTTATTAGAAGTTATCGTGCGAATTTTGCTTTAAATTAAGTTTTTTTCCCGTTTCGAAATTGAGAAAGATCACTCTAAAAAGAGTATTGCAAATTAGATATCTCAATTTGTATTTTTTTTTTATTGTATTAGTTAAACACTCAAATTTATAAAATGATCATTTAAAGATTTTTAAAATTTATGTACCACGTGAGTATTGGGTGTACACGTGACACTATGAAAACGAGTTGGAATGTTTAGTTGTAGATGGTCTAGATATGTATTTTAAAGTTGGATATATTTGCTTGTCAGTTAAGACCAATTTTAATTATATATTTATGTATTATGCCAAAATATTGTGATAACTATGATATTATTGGAAAAATAATTTATTCAAAAGGAAGTATTCACACTTGTGTCTAGGTTCATTCTTTATTAAGTAGTTTTTAATACATTTATTGTGGTTAAATATCTTTATTTGATTAGTCATTAAGCATCTTTAATTCCTCTCTAAATGACCATTTGAATAGCCATTACAATATCTTAATTCTTTCAACATTATTAAATTCGTTTTTTTTCAATGACCGTTGTAAAGTTCAGCCATAAGCAACTCTTATTTTGTCTTTTTTTTTAATCTCTAAATACCTGTCCATTTCTTTGGTGAAGGAAGGGAGAAAGTGACAAATACAAATATTCTTTCTCCAATATTCTTGTGTTTGGTTTATATTGAATCTTTGTCTGATTTAGTTTTATACTAGAAAAAACTTATTGAATTATGAGAAATACACCTATATCGGGTGAAATATCCTTTAGGACAATCAAGCTATGAAAATTCTCTATTAATCATATTCTTAAGCGAGAAGATCATATTGTTTGTGACGAAGTATTTTCCGTAAGATTTTTAATATTTGGATCAACTTAAACATAACTCAACTAATTTCACGGACTACATAATCTACTATATTGAGACAAAAAGTAATATAAGATCTTTATTAAAATGTTAACATCTAACAGTCTTTTTTTTTGTAGTGATATAGTTATGATAATAATATTGTTTTCTCTGTAATTACTTATCAAAATACATCTATATAATTGTTAAATTATGTTTAATGAAATATTTTAACAAGTTGACTAGCAAATATGATAATACGGAGAGTTGTAGTTGTTTCTATTATATTGATTTTTTCTTTTCTTTTTTTGTTTTTTCACACCCCTGTGTTTGTACTTTTTTGAGTCCGACTAATTAAAATTTATGCCTAGAACTTATAAGCATGCTCTAAAATTTTAATGAAGTATCTAACATACTCATATTTTTTATTTATGATAATAATGTTGTTTAATATGCATGGGATATGTGGTTGTTGTTGTTGTATTGTTTAATATGTAGCTTAAAATACTTTGATAAAAATACATCTATATTGTCAAATCATATTAGACGAATTAGTTTAACAAGTTGCCTTTCAGTTTCATATATATTAATATGAATTATTGTGGTGTGATACAATCAAAGTTTAGGTGAAAACTTAAGTCAAATGGGATGGCTTTCTCGTCCTTTCTTTTCTTGTTTATAAAAAAGTAGTGTTAGACCAATCGTTCTTCGAACTAATCATGTACATTATTGGGATAGATGAAACTCCCCCTCTGAGAACCATATATGAGACTTTCATTTCGTACAACTCAAGCAAAAACACTCAAATACTAGTTGCAATAGATATGGAATAGAAAGTTCGAAATTTATTTAGTTCTGATTCCATGAAAAATCCGAAAGCTTTCTTTGTAGCGATAATACCAAAATATTAACTGGCCTCTTGAATGTGTGCATACCAACAATTTCATCGGTACATACTAGCCAAAAAGATGAAATATTCCGTATATTCATCAAATATACTACTCAAAGGGATAAGATAGCGGGTATCACGTAAAATTTTATCGAGGTGGGTGCAAATTGACCGGAAACTACGTTTATAGCAAAAAAGGAGGAAATTTTAAGTAATGAATTTATTCTGAAGCAAAAGAAACAAGAAAACACACTATATTACCTCAGAGGCTTGATACAATTGGAAATTTGTTACAATTACAGAGAACCTGTCAATCAAAATTTACATTATCCTAGTATTACAATAATTACTTCACTAGTTTTTATGTATTTACAGCCTAATTCCTTTATCATTTACCTGAGCTCTCACAGGAGCTCCCTAGGTTAGACATAATATCATGAATCAACAACCTCACGATACTGCTGCCCGATGATCTTGAGCTATCGACACATTCCTGCAAATCAGCATCACAAGAAATAGGAACTAACTCAAGATCATCGTCTAGATACTTGATGTCGATAGTGCCAAGCTCTAATTTAAGCCTCTTTGCTACTTCTTCCTTCAACTTAACTGTACCAGAATTTAAACAAAGCCGAAATCTTATGATGTCTTCCTTATATGTTGCTTTTATTGTAACGGATGTCACTTCAGGCCAGGCAGAATATTGTTGTATCGCGTCAGGGGGAACATAAACGGGGTCCTTGGCAGTTGCATCAGAAAAAGGTGGGTTCGTCAAATTGTAGTCCGGGACACGTTCATCAACCACAGAGTCTCTAGGTGAACAAAGATTTCTCAGATTGTGAGAGCTGCCTGCATCCTCAACTAGCATTCCTCCAAATGGTTCCTGGATGTGTTTTGGAATAATAGGCCGAGGCATTAGGAATGCAGAAGATAAGTTGATTTCTGTTGTGGTCTGATGAGCTGCTTCCAGAGAGCCTCCCACTTTCATGCACGACTCATGTGCCGGTGAATTAACCAGCTCGTTCTGAGGGGAGAATTCATTTCCAGCACAAGGATTTCCTTGGCATGAACCATGGGACGTAGGTGTCCCTGCGGTCTCTTCTCTTGAGACACTCCCTGTTCTGGACTTACGTGTGCCTTCTGCATGCAGAAAACCGTTCTGCGTAGGAGTGAATTCTTCCTTCATGGCCACCCTGCCTCCTAGCATTTGATTCAAGGGTTCAGCTTCTATGTGACTTTCTGGTGTTCCATGGTGGGAGAACTCATTCTTCTCCTCAGGAAATACTGAAGGTTTAGACGATGGTGAACTTGGTAGATTGGAAACATTTGCACCAGCAGGCCAAGAAATTGAACTAACAGCAGCAGGAAGTGAATTTGGTGCCAGTGAAGTCAGAGTAAATGCACCTTCGGCTCCTTGAACGGATTCAATTACACACTTTAGCTTTGAAAGGGAACGATTGACCTTATTTATCTTGCGAGATGGCCATCTAGAGATCCCATGCTGCCTACATATGCGTTTCATTGTGGTAGGGCAAACTGTTGTTGCAAGAACATTGATGAGAATAGCTTTTAAAAAAAAGGAAATAAAAGAGAAATACGTTTCTATGAGCGATTTGGTCAACAAAAAGTATTTCAAATCGAGAACATACCCCCAAGACTCTTTGCAGCATCCTTGAGACTTCCAGCAAAATACTGCTGCAAAACCTCTAAGCTAATTGTTTTCTCAGCTTTTCCACGTTTTCTCTCTGATTTCTTTCCAGACGTTTTATTGTCGGAGTTAGATACATGGTTAGGGGCTTCACCCGTACCATTTGTGCTCCTTGCACCTTTAGAAACATTGGATCCTACTGCTGACTGCTGCTCTCCCACTGGATCAAGATGCATCCATCCATTTGGTAAACTAGTCAGTTGAGGAGAAGTTATTGGTGTTGGTACAGATTCAGGCTTTGCGTCAATTTTCTCTTCCATGGAAGCCTGAATAATCTCAACTGAACTCCAGTCATGCTCAAGTTCCCCTCCGGAAGCAATGCTGAGACTCCTGAAGTGCTGCTTCATTGTCAATAAGAGTGAGTTAAGCAAAGCCTGCTGGTCACTGTAATCCCCAGAATTCGGTGGCAGAAAAAATTCCAGAATATAATCATCATTGGCTGTGTGACTGCTCCGTAGGCATATTGCAAAACAACTGGTCAACCCAAACATGCGTGCATAATGTACCAAAGGGTACTCGGTTTTGCAAAATTTTGTGATGTCTTCACAATAGCATGATTTTCGTGAAGCGTATGCTCTTCCAGCAACTCCCTGTCCCCTTTGTAAATGATGCTCCGCACAGGCATCACGGAAACCCCACATGTGAGCATCAACCACATAAAATGCTACATCTGTTGTGGACATACAGATTTGTCCCATGCAGCTTCCATCGAAACTACTGCAGCTCTTTTTCAACCCACCACCATCAGCCAGAACACTGCGATGCCTGCATGGAACCCATGTCTGAGCCAGAGGCAGTTTGTATGTTTCACATACCGCAGTTAGTATCTCCAAGATGTCAACCAATGCATTCTGCCGGCCTTCATTGCAGATCTGGTTCATATACCCCATCACATAGACCTGTTCAGAAAAATGATTAAACAACCACTTAACTGAGAAAATTTTACACAACTGTTCCTCACCTGAGTGTTTGGGTAGTCCAATATATCCGAACTTTTCAAATTTACAGCCTGCAGAAAGTAGAATTAGATTAACCAAAGAGAGCTCATCTCGAAAAAAGAAAAGGCAAGAAAAGATGATGAACACATTTGGTTTAGATGAAAGACGTGCTTATCTACTCAAAAAAATTTAATACCCTACATAAGTAACCACAAAAATTGGTTTTACTCTTGCAGATAGATGTCATGCCATGTGAAAACTGCACAATACATGTCCAAACGCACCTTTGAAAGCCAACAACCCTATCAAATAATTCCTATTGAGTGCACGATTGAATTGTGAACAAGTTTCCAACAAACAAAATCTCAGCCTCTCATGGTACAATAGATGCTATAAATGGCTGGTTCTAACACTTTCTCATACAGTTAATGCAGAAACACAAGATCCAATATCATCGAAAGATAGGACATCTAACATGAGATATGTGAATTAAAAATTTTACACAATGGTTAAAAGAACCAACCTCCAGTGCTTTGCATACTTTATCCACCTCAGCAGCATAGTTGATCTTCTGGGAGGTCATTATGAGTTCCAGTACACCAACACAAGATCGTCCAGATGGTTCAAATACAGGCAGCGCTAAAGTTCCTCGAACATTGTAATGCAGAGCATGATCAAGCCGTGGGAACTCTTTACTGGAGTAATATTGCACATTTGGTGTCCATTCAGGCAACTTAAGGCGGAAGACACGGCCCGGAAGTCCAAGAACTCCATCAGTCTCTCCATCCGCAGCAAACATATACATCAGAGAAACCGTTCGATATTGATGAAGCCCATTACACTCTGGGTCAAGAACAAAGGGCTGCCCTGAAGTTGTGAGTACAGACCGACCAGCTTCCTTTACCGGAGCCCAGACCTGAGCTAAGACTCGCTCTCCTGTGGATTCCTTCAAGTATCGGAGAGCTTGTGTCATCCTCTCCTTGATTATACAAGGCCCATCTGGATTATCTCCAGGTATTAGTCCTGAAATTGGTGGAGGAAGTCGTCCCTTATCAGCGTTGACAGAGACAATTTCAGTTGTAGCCTCTATATCACCAGTGTCTGCTCCAAAAATGGAAGGCAAATAGATTACTCTCTCATTGTGTGTTCCCAGCCAATGATGCACATTCAACTCATTTATCCCATTTTCACAGGAACAAACTAACAATAAGTTCATACATCAGAAAGCAAAGCTACTCATGGAAAATCTATTAATAGAAAGACTACAACTAGTTCATTATGAAGATTAAGATGGAAAAAAGTTTCACTCTTGTATATCCACAATCTAAGCTATTGGGAAAACAATTACACAAGAGTGACAGCATAGCTTTAATGTTTTACTATGCGAAGTCATCTTTTTCTCTTGTTTTTTGATAAGTACTATGTGAAGATTCTATATGCTTATAATACTAATTCATCAAGAAAAAGCAGACTCAGTTCACATTCTATTCTTATCTACAGAGACGAGAAATATTTCTACATATTTTGTTCATCAGTAAGCAAGAGTATTCATTACAAGAAGTACTTTTTACATTGTATCAACACTCTGATGTCCAGCATGTTCTTTATCTACTATATGATTGCTAAACAGAGATGGGCACAACCCCGCAGAAATTTTCCTGCTCTAATATATATTCACAGGTTGTTTACACTAAACCAATAAATAAATGTGTCTTTCTATTAATTATCACTCAACCAATGTCCCTAATATTAAGATATGATTTGCATATGATGTTACATTAAAATCTAAGAAAATAAAATTATTTTCATACTTATTTACATATTTTTATAATCTTAAGTAATATAGTAGCATCTATGTTCATAAATTATGAAAGAACAAAACCACATGATCCCTAATCAAGGAAACAAAAATGGAAAGAAAATGAAGAAAACAAATCTAACTAATCTCACTGTGTAATTATTGCTCTCCCTAGAATCAAATTCGGTAAACATGATGTGAATAAAAGGGTGGGAATAAGTAATGTCTTGAAAACAATATTCTCTAAACTAAATTTCAATAGATTCAATTCAGATTGTGCAAATATGGTATCCAATTCTGCAATCTTTCTTTTCTGAGAAGAATTTAAAAAAAAAGGTGGTAGCGGAAAGGGAAATGGTGGAGGAAATTACAAGGTGGAGAATCGAACCCACCAACAAGGTGAAAGTTCAATTAACTGAGCTACTAAGATTTCCCAATTCGGCAATCTTTCAGCTTTCCTTTGTTTCTGTTTCAGCAAAAGCTAAAGTTTGCATACTTTTAAAAAGCTTTTGCTTGCAGAAGTGTTTGTTTGATACTGTTTTTTCTAATCAAAATTAGCAAATTTAATTATTATTTTTGTAAAAACTGAATCAAATGCTACCTAAATTTGAAAAAGCCTAAAAAGGTCACCTAAATTTGAAGCAAGAACAAAAAGTCAACTAACTTTACTCCAAAGTTTCTCAAATGATTTCTCAAAACCAAAACAGCTTAAACCAAACCAAAGGCTTACATACAAGCGACAAATCTAGGGTGGCCGGAGATACGAAGAGCACCGGAAAGCCCATTTCCGGCGGGCTTTTCGTCGTTATCATCGGGAAAAACCCAAAGAGGAGAACAAGGCAGGAACGGAGACGCAGGATTCGATGAAACCGCCGCAGCAGCAGCAAAAATCTGATCAAAAGACCAGGAAGCGTCAATATCAAAATCGAGATCCATCATCATCGACTCTCTCTCCGTTACCGGCACCGTCGCCGCCGTATGCGGCGGAGGAGTCAACTCCTTTGACTTTGGAAGGTGATTTTGAGTCATTCCTCCTTCCGGTTCCGACATTTTTGTTCAATTTTTTCTCCAGATTTTTTTGCTTTTTCTCAGAGATTTTGTATGTGGCGAGTGAAGAAGAAAGGGAAAATATGTTTAATGGCAATTGGCTGAGTCTGATTCTATAAGAAAAAAAATAAACTTGGAATCTAATAAATTGCAACTTGCAAAAAGTGATTATTCTATGTATCAAATCACTATCAACCATATCGTATCGAAATGAGATACGAATTCAGAATTTAAAGTTCACGTTATCAAAATGTATTTGGAAAAGTTACTTGTTTATCATTTACCTTTATGATAGAATCAACTTATCAAAGATTCATATATTCTTTTGCTTTTTCACTCTATTCTGATATGCATGTAATTTGATTTCACATTATATAATTTATTTATTTTTCCACTTTCATGGCTGGAGTTCTATAAACTCAAATTCGAGACATCTTATATAATAATAGATGAATTTCAACCATCTTATGAGTCATAGTGGTTTAAATTTACATATTTTTTGTAGTGTTTCACTTGATATTTCATTTCTGCATAATTTAATCACATTACATAACTCATTTCTTTTTCTTCATTTCTATGGGCTTAAACCTGTCCACTTCCAGGGGTGAATTTTCATGATCTTAAACTCAACACCTCTAATTAAGAGAGAAGAAATTTTAATCATGTTATGAGTCATGTTGGTTCAAATTTACATATTAATAATTCAGGAGTCGTTTGGTATGAGGTATTAATCTCAAAGATAAAATGAAGAATTATTTTATCCCACCATTTACAACTAAATGATGAGTTAAGTTATTCATATACATGATGAAAGTTAATTATTACAAAATAATTAGTTTCGGAATAAGTTTTTTCCAACTGAACCACCCCTAAATATCCATAAAAAAAATTGAGGAAATTTCTGACGTATAAGCTTTTATTTCTGTTTTTTTTTTTAATTTCGTGCAAATTACAGGAAGGTGGACAGATAAAGAAATTGCTTTAGGAGACCAATTAAAGGGAACCAAAAGAATTTTTTAAGCAAAAAAGTGATTTTCAATAGTGACGTAATCGTTCATAGAAATTTTAAAATAATCATATTCTTTCTTTTATTTATTTTTCTTAATTTTAAAATTAATTTGTAGTTGGTCGTAAAAGACATCCTCATTTATAATAAATTGATGACTTGAGGAAACATTGTATTATTTTCCCTCTTTAATTTTATCTAGTTTTTAACTTTTTAATCATTCGATTAGATCTGAGAAATCCTATATTGTAAAATATTTTCTAAAAAAGAAGATTATGTACTTAACAAGATTTGAACATAAAATTTTTAATCAAGAATAAATTAGTATTTACAATCAAATTTTCATTCTTAGTTAAAGATCTCAAATCTTAAAAATGACTAATATCATGATTATAAACGCTTTCTTTAATAAGTCTTATTCAGCTCAAATTCAAATTATTGTAAACCTCAAATAATATCGAAGATAGGATGGGAAAAAAAGACAATATATATACCATAATTAAAACCTCAAAAGTGTCCTTCGGGGTGACTTGGTTAGTTTAGAGGATGGTCATCCACATGGATGACCCGGAAACGATTCTCCCTCAATGCTTTCTGAATCGAGTCTATCACATAGGACTTGTGTGATTTACAACTGTGATTTGCAGGCTATTGCGGTCTTTGGATTACTACCCAGCCTAATAATAATAATGAAGAAATAATAAGTAGATAAAAAGTTAACAACTTTGTTGTGTGTTTTAAATAATTTAGTTCTTATTGGGACTTGATGATTTAGTTGATTTTCTAAATATTAAATTTTATTGGCTTTAAAAAAAACAAGTGGCGAGAAATCAAAATGGAGTCTGTGTTAGTATTCCTTATTCATATTATTATATATATATAAAGGAAAATTATGTACTTTAAAGTCATTATTAAATAATAAAAAGCAAACCTACTTTACTACTCTTGAATGCTTCATTACTGTGGATGGTGATTAGTTTGCTAATCTTTTGTTAATAATATAACACTTCAATTAACTCCATTTGATCAGTCTTATATATATATATATATATATATATATATATACACACAATTATAAAGTATCCAAAATTTTAATTGAATTAGACTAAGATTAGTGAATTCTTTATTAGTCATTCATTGAATAATAAATACAAGTATTTAGAAATCTTCGATTTGATTGCTTTTCATGAATATTGAATTGAGTAAAATAGGTAATTGGAAGGAACTTTATTAATAAAAGAAAGACTTTTGATAATTATAGTTCTAGTTCCATTCTCATGGGAAGAGAAAACACAAATTTATTACCATCTACTAAGTAGAGAATAAAAATTTATTGAACATATGATATGATATGATATGATGGTTAAAATAAATATATAATTAATCTCAATCATTGGGAGCAAATATTGAAAATTCCAATTTGGAGTAGACTAGAATTTGAGGACCCCATTAAAATTATTGTATAAGGGGTCCATATTGATGATGAAAAACTCAACATTATAAGTTGTCCACCCAATAAAACTATTGTTAAAAATATGAATATTAAAAAATTTTGTTTGATTAATTTGAATTCAGCCCGAAATATTTTATTTTAGAGGATATCACACTTTCTATTAAATATGACTTTATTCTCAAAGATTAAACTATGGTCTAGAATGGTAAGCTTGTCAAGTTAGCGTGCTTCAAGTTGCTCAATTAAAAAAATGTTAGTTACGAGAGATGTTAAGAAAGTATAAGAATAATTTAAACAAATACTCTTTATTAAAAGGTGTAAAAAATTTCTTATGAGACAGATAATATGGAGTATTAATCAGAAACAGAACTAGAAAATAAATTAAGAATTTATATATATAATAATGATTATGTAGAAACTTCACTAAATAAATATAAATAACAAATTTCAAAACCAACAGAACACGTAACTAATTTGGTAAAATTTAAATTCGAATCCACAAAATTCATATTCTAAATCCGTCTCCATTACTAACTATTGAAATTTGAAGCTCAAACCTTTGAATTGTCTTAATCCATGGGAAAAAAAAGTGTTTTCTCCACCTCCATTTTGGTCTATGAAAGTTACATATTATTATTATTATTTATTTATTTTATTTCTTAATTTATTTTTTATATGTAACTTTCATACACCTAAAAGGACCCACGAGAAATGAAATAATAACGAGCTTTTGCGTCATTTAAATTTATATTCCAAAATGTTTGAAGAAAAAAACACATTTACTCATTTACTTTTAACTTAGAAACATTAAAATAAAATAAAAAATTTAAAGCATTATTCTTGACTGCAAATAAGGTTTTGGAATTCTAGTGTCACTAGCTCTATAATTACTGTCCTAATCATATCACTAGTCTATGCATTAATTCTGTAAAAAAAATATTTCTATAATCAAACCAATTAGCCCAGGGGATCTAAAATTTATAGTTTAAAAATTGTTATAACAACCTCAAATTAATACTACAATTATATCTGAATTTATATTCAAATATTTAATAAAGTATTTAATAAATTTATAAATATGTGTGTTATGTAAATTTCTATGATAACCATTAACTGACATACAACTTGATAAAAATGTTAATCTATATTGATAATTGATAGTGTAAAAAATATTCGTAATGTTACTATATATATATATATATAGTCTGTTTGGCATTGCTGCTAAAAACTGCTTATTTTCATAAGTATTTTTTAAAAAATAGCTTTTCAGGAAAGTACTTTCGAAAAAAAAATAATTGTGTTTGATTAATCTTTTTTTAAAAGTGTTTTTGAGAGTCAAATTACGATAAAAGACAGGTATTAATACAGTTTTGATATTAAAATTATTTTATAGAGAGAAACTAGTTTAAACATCTATTACAAAATATTGAATTAAATTTTTATTTTTATTAAATAAAAATGTTCATATTTAAATTTTCAATCAATATAATACATTTTTTTTGAAAAGTTGGAATCTTTAATTGTTACTTTTTTTCTTTTTTCTAATCTTGCAAAAAAATTGTTGTTACCTTTTTTTTTTCTAATCCTGCAAAATAATACGTAAAATAATAATACATAAACGTAAAATATAATATAAAATTTATTATATAAAAATAAAAAATAAAATTACTAAATGGAACTTAACCAAGCATATGAAATATGTTAATTAATTAATAGTAATAATAATAATAATATATAGATATTTTAGACTTGAAAACAATAATTTTTTGCTTCTGCATTTTTTAAGAAGCGGAAATTTTTAACTTCTTCCCAACAACAGAAAAACTGCTTCTGCTTTCATTTAAAAGTAGTTTTACAGATTTGCCAAACAACTAATTTTTTTTAAAAATAAATATTTTTGAGCTCCCAACAATAATGTCAAACATGCTCTTAACTATTTTTCAGATAGAATTAACATTATATTTTAGAGTTTGATCACCCATAAAATCTGGCACAATTGGTTCCATATTATTATAAAATATGCTCCCTTTTTGTTTGGCATTTAGTTGCTTAGTCCTTTCCAACTAATTGGCCTTTGTCTTAATCATCTATCATTGCCACCATTATCTTCCTAACCATTAGATAATTATTATGTGTACTTAAAAATGTAGATTATAATATTCTGAATTCAACTTGTGTACACATTGAATGTTCTTTTATAATTAATATAAAATTAACATTTTAAACTAATAAAGCTACTGAATTTGATTGAATTCATATGTCGATTTCTAACTCTGCTCGATGTCTATTCATCTTTTTTCAAAGACCAATACATGGGATCCCTTAAAATGAACAATTTCCTATAAGTTATACGTGTGTACATAAAATTTGTGATTTTTTTATTTGGGCATAATACATAAATGTTTACTTATGCATATCTAGAGTAAAGGGCATAGATGTCAGTTGAGATCAAATTAAAAGACACATTTATGTATCTTTATTCTATTTGTTAGTGAATGAATAAAGAAGCACATTCTTTTGAGTTTTTTTATTTTTCTTTTAAAAAAAGATTATTACAAAGAAAAAAGAAAATATAATACATCCTTAATATCCAAGAAGTTTTATGTATTTTAGAAAAAAATAAAAAGCATTTACTGAATGCATATGTTGTCCTTTTCTATTTCTTTTCTCAAAGGTGATATTGTCTAAAACACAAGGGACCACTAAATATATATGTCTTAAAATTTAACTCAATAAAAATTTACTCATATCAAATATTTATATTCCGCCAATAAATATAAGACATATTCTTATTTAAATTTTGGTTAATTAAAATTAAATTTATTGAATCAACGTAAACATACGATAAAATAATTATTTAACATCAACTGATCCTCCCGAGAGTTGACTTCTCACATCTATAATTTCTAAGAATAAAAATTTAGAAACCACCAAAAAAAGTAAATCATATTCTTATATTCAAGAATATTTTAAAATATTTGACTCCAATTTTTGTAATAAAATCAAACATGTTCTTGGATGATTTTAGCATAAATATTTACACATATGGCATCAAATTTAAGGACATTTTTTTATGTAAAAAAATATCTTGGACCACCTTAAGGAGATTAGGAATATCTTACCACAAAAGAATAAGTGATGGTGATCAAATTGGCAACCATCAACTTTGAGAAATTAAAGAAAAATATCCTAACTTCCCTATGAAGAAAGCAAATTATTATTAATTGAAGTATAAAAAATTGCACAGCATTTTTTTCAAAAAAGGCACAATACTTGCTAAGAATATTTGATGTATAAATATGGATCATTTTATGTTGGCTTAATACATATATATACAGTTCCTTGAACTTGAAAATATTAAATTTCATTTAAACACTCGAATTATAATTTGTTTCAATTAATTATTTGTATACGGAATATACAATAAAGTGTTTTCTATTGAACATTTTCTATTCATTTTTAAAAAAAAAAAATTGACGTATTCTCAAATGCAAATTACATAAATAAATTAACTACTTTAAATATATATCTTCTTTAATTATATACATTAGCCTCCGTACGTTTCTTTCTTCCTTCCTTCCTTCCACACACCACTTTGAATATCAAAATAAAATTTCAAAAGATGATCTCAATGTCTCTTAATTAATATTATGATGTAGTTGGGTTTTCAATATTTAGTGTAATTAAAATTACTGCATATATATATATATATATATATATATATATATATATATATTTCTTTTGGCTACGTAAGCTATTGATGAGATCATTGTGTGAATCTTCAACTTTAAAAACAAGATCCATCAATTACATATAATAAAATACATGTAAAAATTAAACCAGTTGGTAGTTGATTATGGATAATCTAAGGGTTAATTAGTGGTATACCACATCAGTAGAACACTATAAAGAAAAATAATACTTACTCGTTCAAATTTATATGACATATTTTTCTTTTTTAGGCTACTTCGGAATGAATGTTATTTTTCTCTAATTAGAAATAACTTAATTTTAAAAAATTCTTTAACCCTTAATGAAATAATTTACAGTCAAAACAAATATCTAATTAAGGTTTTTTTTAAACCACAAAAATAAAAAAAAGTCTATTTTTCTTTCTTTCTTAAATTTTCTACCTGGTCAAACGATGACACATAAATTGAAACGAACAGTATAAATTATAATAATCTTTTTAGCAATATATTTTTTTTAGCAATATATTTCAATAGTCAACCAAATGTGTATATATAATTGGTGATCTTTAGTTTCCACTAAAAAAACTGTAGTATAGGTTCATGTGGAGTGAGAACTAGCTAAGGTAGATAAATTTTCTCAATCTAGTGAAATATTAAAGTATTGAGATATGCTAGCATTATCTCTATTAATTAAAAAAACCATTAATAATAGGGGATGTGCAAATATGGAATTATATAATATACTCTTACATGGATAGTTTTAAATTTTGGGGGATATGGAAGTAGCTTGCAAAAAAGTAGAATGGAAAAAATGTCCCCTCCCCTTTTGATTAGCTAGTTTCCAAGAGGGAGAGCTTACGAACCATCTTTTCAAGTCAGATAGCGAGTAAATATTCAATAATGAAATTAAATATATATTATCAATACCTTTCTCTTTAAAGTGCGAGGAAAGGTTCACCTATTGATTGTGTTATTGCATGCTCCTTGAGATAGACGTTAGCTAAAAAAAATCGTCGCTAACTAGCTAGTTCATTGTTGTTTAGCTGACAAAAGTTATCCATCGCTAATTCCTATCATCAGAATTAGACCATGTAACATTGAATTTATTTGGTAAAAACTAGTCCATATTATTGATGTTACAAACACTAAACATAGGTAAAAAAACTATAGTAAAAAGACTTGAGCATAATATAATGTTACATATGTCCACAAGAAATAAACAAATTATGTAAAGACACAAAGCTAAAAATGTAGAGATGATAGTAATTTTGGTGGGCATTCTTCCTTTATCAACTCTTAAAACCATAGCTTCATATATTGGCAAACAATTTACTACTCCAAAACAAGCAATAAGAGTGTTGAGAAATAATCCATCAAAGTTTTCCCCTTTGTAATAACTCACCAATGCTTTGACTAATGCCATTAAATTGATCATTGATGTTGTTACTAATGGCACAAACATAGGGGAAGCAACTCCAAACTCGATAATTCCTCGATTGTACCTTGTAACTTGATCATGATCGACTACTTTGCTTGTTAGTTGAATTTCTGAGTGACTATACCCACACGTTTCATTAAGTACTCGATAATTCCAACAGGAAAGGATGATACCCCCTTATAATCCACATTCTTTGGTCACTCCACCACCTTCGTAACGATCCTTGTGACGTTGATGCAAAATTTAAGCAATAATCTTGCATGTATGCTCCAAGAAATAGAAAAATATGCAACAAAGACCATGGACTAGAGATCTGAAAACAATATTATACAAAAATGTGAGCTAAGGAAAACATATTTTACAACACTTATAATAGTTCTTATGAAGATCTAATATCATGATTAGTATAAAAAAAAAGCATTAATAGCACTTTTGGTCCTTGAGTGATTGGTAAATTCTTATTTTATTCCTTCTGATATCTGTATAAAAACACATTTAACCTTCAATTAATTGAAATGTACACTTTTGTTCACAAATTTATCATAATTATTATCCGTTTCAATATGCAATTACTCGTACATTATGTTAAGCCGCCTGTATTATTATTTCACGTTTGATGGTAATATAGTTCTAAAAAGAGTCCAAATGCAACTTACTAATGAGACTAAAACACACATTTTAATTTATTAAAAGTTAAATTTATCTAGTCAAATATCAAATTTATACCAAAAATGATATCTCCAAAAAAAAAAGAGTAGACATATCAAGAGATACCTTTGGGAAAATGGGAACTCCACTTAGAAGAGTGAGTTGAGGAAGCAAAGCATAGATAGTAATGGGTAGTGAAAATTTCTAATATGACATATATTATATTAATATTTTCGAGTTATAGCAGTAGATTTAGACTTTTAAGTTATAACATTAAAAATTTCAGGTTGTAACAGATAATTAAAAAAAAAAGTTATTTTTAATAATTAAAAACATTTGATTTGAAAAGAATAAAAAGATTAAAAAAAAATTAAAATAAAACGTTTCTAAAGGAAAAAATGAAAAAAAGGGAAATAGGGATGGCAATTAAATTGAATTAATTTAAGATAATCATTAATTAGCATGATTTAAGGAATTTCAAACTAATTAAGAATATTCAGTTTCCTTAATTCACTCCAATTTGTTAAAATTAATTTAAAAATCTGATTTTATCCATTTTTCTTTCACGTTTCTCTCTCTTCAATTTTCTTCCAGAAATTGTCACTGGCGACAAATTGAATTATTTTTTTGTTTGAAAAAACCTGTTTTTTTTGTGATGGACAACTACATATCAATATTAATTAAACATGGCGGAAGATGGGTTGCTTCAGGTGAGTATTTTTAATTGTTTACTATTTTTATT
>JAJOOF010009240.1:0-15907 GCA_029582545.1 Solanum lignicaule | reverse complement strand
AACTTAATTATAAACTAATTACTTTAACAATATACACGATTAGGTAACCAAATATTTAAATAAAGCTAAAATCCTTTCGAGACAATTTTTGAACATTCGTAAAATATACTAATTAGACACACAATTATATAATAATTAACTTAATTATAAACTAACTACTTAACTCGAAGTTGTAAACTACTAGATAACTAAACAAACTAACCAAATATCTAATTAAACAAAATCTTCTTGAGACGATTTTCCAATATTTATAAAATACACTAATTATATACATAGTTATATAAAAGACATATTATTATTTAAAAATTATAACAAGTGACAAACTATTTGAAACGACTTGCAAGTTATTCTATTATATTTTTATTTTTTTGAAATTTCTAAAATTAATTACTTTAAAACATTTGAAAATTAAGAAGCTCGAAATTAATTATTATCGGGGAGGATCAAAATTAGGTGTCAACAAAGCAAAGATAGACATCAAACCATATCTTAAAGCATTGGAAATGAGCTATCATCAAGACCTTCCAAATGGTGTCAAAGTTCAGCCAAATAAAGACAATTGCTTAGCTAAGGAAAGTTGCATCATATGGGGAAATGGCAAATTGATCCAAGACATGACACTTATGTTGCAAAATGTGGAGTGTGGTGAAGAAAAATTGCAAATTGAGGTGATTCCTAAAATGTTATCTGAGGATGCATTTTATATTGCATAAGCTATAATTTTATTAGTAAATTTTATAATATGTATAAGTGTTATGGGATGAGCCTTGTATTAGGTCATTCTAATTGATAAATAATGTGCAAACACTAGTTGGTATTTGCCACATGCTTTATGTAATATAAGGGCCACACTATTTTTACTATTTTTGTTGTAATAAATTAAAATCATTGTGTTTGATGATCTAATCAACTAATAGTATTATGGTTGAAGAGAAAATAATAATACTCAGTCAGACATTCAAAAGAAGTGTATTAAATCAAGAATAAACATAACACGCTTTTATTATAAACGTTTTATTCTAACTCTATTTATGGAAGGCCAAGACTACAAAATAGACATTACGATATAAAGAGCTTTACTTGAACACAAAGATCTTTTTAAAAATATTACATGAAATATTTTATGATAATGGATATTTAAGAAACGATACATGAATTTTTTAATAATTTTTTAAAAAAAATATCTCTGTATTTTAATTTTTCTTTTCACCCTTATTTAAGGTCCATTAATATAAAATGGCTCCTACTATATATGTAAGTATATCACATATATAAAATAGGGAAAAAGAACAAATATACCCACAAACTATCGTAAATGGTATGCAGATATTCTCCGTCATATTTTTTGGACATTGGTGCCTTTACGAGAAAATGATCAAAATAGTCCTTATTATATAGGGGTTGTTTTCTTTTGGTCCTTAATATATTTGACATGATTGATATAGTCCTTAATGTATTATAAAAGGGGTTCAAGTTGATCCTTTTGCCCTAAAAGTAACAAATTCATCAAAATTTTCTGTTAAGTTTGATCCTGGGTCCCACTAAAAATAAATCCAAAATCTTTTTCATTCTTCTTCATTCTCTATGTTTTCCTTCATAAGCTCTGGTTCAAAGAGCTTGTGATTCTTTCTTTTTTTTTGCCTCAGCCATCGAAAGAAACTTTCTTCTTCTCTGTGAACAGCAAATGTCAAAAAGAAAGGTATTTTTCTCTTCTTAGTTCATCGGTTAAGTCCTAATTTTCAAAACCTTCTCCAATTCAAAGGTGATGACTGAACTCTAGTAGAAGCAATTCTTGAAGCCTTTAGTGTCATTGTTAAGAAAAATCAATAATATTTGAAGATAAATACAATAGCTCTAATCAAAGCTGACGAAATTAATCCACGATCAATTTGTGATTCTGAAATTCATAAAGAAATTGAGTGAAGCTGAAAGTATATTAAAAGTATTTGAAAATTGACAAGTTACACCTAAATTGTGAAATCTAAAAATTAAATTTTACCTTAATAAAGGGTTGATTCTTTGTGTCCATTTCATTTGATAAATATTCTTGGAAATGATGAAGAAAGTACAAGTGTTTTTTACAGCAATATACAATGAAATTTGAAAGAGGTGATGATGGAGAAAATTACAACAAACTTTTCCGCTATGGCTTATAAGTGGAATGAGAAAGTTTTTGGATTTAGTTTTCGGAGGAACCCAAGGTTAAACTTAACAGAAAATTTTGATGAATTTGAAACTTTTAGGGCAAAGGACCAACTTGAACACCTTTTATACATTAAGGACTATATGGATCATATCAAATATATTAAGGACCAAAATAAAGCAACCTCAATACATTAAGGATTATTTTGATCATTTTCTCGTGCCCTTGCCGTCCAAAAACTAGAGCATATATACCCTTTAATTATACTAACAGACATACACGTGTCATAATCTTATCCATCGATCCAACATTTATTAATTATCGGATCGACGAATAAGATTGTGTCACGTGTCCCTAATTAGTCTTCCGTTAGAGTGAAGGCATATATGTTCTAGTTTTTTTACGGTAGGGGCACCTATGTCCCAAAAGTATGACGGAGGTTAAGGCATATCATTTACGATAATTCGGGAATATATTTATCCTTTTACCATATAAAATATAATGTGATAAAAGAATAGTGCCTTACTCCACTGGAATTTTCTCTTCAAGTCCATGTGACATGTTGCTATATAATGTATATAACTGACATTGTATATAAAATATGGTTGAGAAATATTTACTTTCTAGAAAGAAAGCAAAGAACACAATTCCCAAAGACCAATCTTTCATTTTTTTTAGAAAAAGATCATTTATTCGAGGGATGTGGGCTGTGGCTAGTAGATAAGACTCTTCCATTTTTAATCAGAGATGAGTAAATATTAAGACCTAGATAAGTAAATAAGGAAAGTCTTAATTAAAAGAAGCATTTTCTTTTTATTAATGGGTGGTACGCGATATGAATTTAGATTAATTGAAGTTCTAATATGAATAATATATCTAATGTAATCTTGTAAGTAGAGTCAAGAAATATGATGTATTCATAGATCTTACTCTTACCTAACCTTGTGAAAATAGAGATTATTTCTATTAAGCCATCAACTCGACCAAAATATATCAAAATCAAATATAGAAAAAAAATACAAGAGCAATATTAAAAAATACTAACTGTTTTTTCAATCCACAACAAAATATATTAGAAATTACATATTCACTCATTTTGCCTTATTTTATTTTATTCTTGTTACATGCAGTAGACATTTCAAACCACACTCATTAATAACAACAAACGTACGTTATTACAAGACTTGAGACAACATCTTAGTTCCAAACAGTCACCATATATTGTTCGTACTCTTTAAAAATATTGGCACACATGTGACAGTATAGCATCTGTCAATATATTTTCAAAGAATCCGAGCAATATATATATAGTCGTAGGTATATATCAATTGAGATGGTGCGTCTCAATATCTTTTGTGATATTGAGGCATAATTCCATTAAAGTGTGTGGATCGGGCACATTACAATTCTTCTTTTCATATGCCAAGATCCAAGTAACTATATTATCTTCACCTTTTGTGTCAACATGAACAGTGAGGTAAAATGAATTATAATCCTCCAATATATCTCCTCCAGTCACTTTGAATTTAACCAACTTCTTTTCTTCATCTATTTCTTCAATTACATTCTTTGCCACCTTCTCTTTCCCATCTACAAACAAAGATATATAGTAAAAATTTAATACTACTAATCTGAAAGAGTTAAAATGATTTGAATTAATAAACGCATAAAAGCATAGCTCATTGAAAATTTGATTGGGTTAATGGATCGAACATGTCAATTTAAGATAAATAATGTGTCATAATTTAATATGTCTAACTTAAAATCTCTTTTTACTTGTTTATTATTTAATTGTCTAATCAAACTAACCAAAGTTTACTCCATTTAATTATCATGTCTATATCTAACCAACTGTGGCAACCAATATGTCCAATCCAAAATCAGTACTTTTTATTGTTTATTATTTAGTTACCTAATCAAACCAACCAAAGTTTTACCCTTCATTTAATTATCAGGTCTATATCTAACCAATCAAATCCAAAAAATTGTTTATTTTTATATGTGATTATAAATTTTGACATGTCTTAGCTTTTATAAGATTAGATTATGGCCTATTGTTTAATTAAGACAAAACATGTACTGAGTATTGGAACAATTGACTTAGATATAAAAATTTTACTTCCCTATCTCAATTATTGAATAGTATATTTTTAGAAACAAATTAGCTTTCATTTTTTTAGTTTATCATTATTGAGATATTATATATCCACACAAATGTCTAAAACTTATTGTAAATCATAACTTTAAAAAGCTATCTTTTTCTTATTCTTTCTCTAAATTTTAAATCCAATCAAACGATTTCACATAAATTGGAATAAAAAAGTTAATACTAACTTAAAATGCATATCATGGATTTCGAACTCAAAACTTCATGAAAAGTAGGAAACATTTTCTCTTTAATGGACCATACGGATCACAAATTTAGATTATTTGAGTCAGTAAATATCAAACATCGAATAAGTAGGATGTAGGCTTACCATGGGTGAAGTTCCAAAAGATAACAGAACCAATAGTGCCCCATTCACCTTCATGAATATCGACCTTTTGTATATAACCAGGTGACATACTAGAAATATGATGTGGTCTATACCTAAATATTTCATGAAACACATCCCCATCAGATTTGATATTTATCTCAGAAACTAACTTTCCTGTTAGGTGATGAGTCTCAATATCTTTTGTAACATCAAGACAAAATTTCATTAGTGTGTGAGGATCTGGAATATCTTGATTCAACTTCTCATATTTCAAAATCCAAGTAACTAAATTGTCTTCACCCTTTGTTTCAACATGAACAGTGACGTAAAATGATTTGTAATAGTCCAATATATCTCCTCCAATCACCTTGAATTTAACAAGCTTCTTTTCTTCATCTATTTCTTCAATTATTTCCTTTGCAACCTTTTCCTTCCCATCTATAATATACCCAAGCTTTAGTTAGCAACTTTTAAATAAAGTGTATATAACAAATTATACTTATTGACTCTTTAAATTTTGAATTCATCTATGCATATTATAATTTACACAAATCTTTAATGTGCAAAAAAATACTCCATTTAATTGAATTAAGTATTGTTTTACCTAAATCAATATGGTTCAAATTAAGTAAGTGCTCTAAATCAAGATCGCATTATTACCTCCATTTTAATTTATTTGTGTTCCTTTCTTTTTTTAGTTAGTTTTTAAAATGATGTTTTTTTTATCTCTTTAATTTCAATTTTACACATGACATATTTAAGACCACAAAATTAAAAGACATTTGAATAATATTCTACGTATCTTTAGTTTAACATCATAAGATTCAAAAAATTCCTTTACTTTAAGTAATTATTTTCGTCAACTCAACACTTTCACCAATAAATGATCTAAAAGTCCGAGGAGAGATAAAGAGTAATTTGAGGAACAATAAGGTTAATTTATTCAAATGATCATATGGGGATGCAGCGTTGTGATTAGATCTTAAATCTACGCATAAATATTTACTAAATTTGTAATAAATATAATAAATCTGAAATCATAACTTATAAAATATTATACATTTAAGGCTAAGAAGCTTATCGTTTGAATTTATATATATATATATATATAAAATTCTGCATTTATGCATGTATCTTTATTTATGATCACCATTCATTTTATTTTTTTAATAAATGTGTTAAAAACCTTAAACAATACTTATTTTAGACCAAAGAGAGTACCATAAAATGGAGGCTGACAATATAAGGGCATATCTAGCCCTTAAGGTACATGTAGATTCAAATTATCCTTATTTTTATTTGTCAAATGGATCTTCAATCTAATTCAACCTCAAAAATTAGTTGCCTTCAGTATCAAAAATCCAAAATAATATTTATAAATATATTATAATGGACTACTCAAGTAAGTTAAAATATAATTTTATGTTAACTCAAGATCATTATAGAATTTTATAAACTTTAAAATCGAAATTCACTTCTGATCAATATAACAAGAAGTTGAAGTGGTATAAAAAGTGGTGGCAACTTACCATGGGTAAAATTCCAAAAAATGACAGAGCCAACAGTACCCCATTCACCTTCATGAATATCCACATTTTGTACTTTATCAGAACTCATAGTTGAAATATGATGTGGTCTATGCCTAAAAATCTCATGAAATACATCTCCATCACACTTAATATTTATCTCTGAAACCAACTTTCCTTCAAGACTCATTTTCTATTCTCTCTCAAATGAAATCTTACAAAGATGAAGTGCGTGTGGTTCATTATTAACATGAATCTCTATGTCCTTTTATAGTTGGACAATATGTCTACACCATAAATCTTTTATATATTTTTAGAATATAAATATTAACAATTGAAAATTTTAACAGCTAAGTAATTAGTTGAGTATCTAAACCTTTTGTAAGTGTTCAATTTTCCACTCAGTAATGTCCTTCTCCATTTCCCCTTATTTATTTTTTAAAAATAAATAATAACGCTCGACTCAAATAAGGCATATCAAAATCAATTTGAAAAGAAAATATATTAGTAAAAATAATCTTATAAAAAATAAAGAAAACCAAAAGATACAAAGTTGCGTTATATATTTTATATATGATTTCCTTATTTTATGCATTTGCTTTTCTCTCTATATTTATAATGTATAATATATAGTCGTCGATACAAAAAGGGATCTTCGTCTATATCTATTTTTTAAATGATATTTTTTAATTTGAAATTTATTTAAGTGAAGAAAATTTTATTTAATAAAAAAATTACAAAATGATACACTTTTTCCAAAATATTTATATTAAGTATAAGTTAATAAAAATACTTCCTTTGTTCATTTTTACTTGTCACTGTTTGACTTGATACACCCTTTAAGAAAATAATTATTGATATAGGTATTTTATCAAAATATTCCTATAAGATGATGTTTAGTGTTAAGTTTTGGAAAATGATTAGGAGAATAAATATTTAATTGTGAAGGTAAAACATGGAAAAAATAATTATATTTTCTTAATTTATCAAAAGTGACAAGTAAAATGAAAATCTATTTTAGGAATAAATGACAAGTAAATGTGAACGGAGGTTGTATATTTGAGTTTCTAAAAATGAAAATAAAAAGAATATCTATTTAGAGCTAATAAAATGGATCATGCTTTTCAGTTTTTATTGGGATTGACCCATATTATATAGTTAATAGTAGTAGTATAACTTAAATCGTAATTGACCAATTGATTTGTTATTGTTTGCGAGTTGACCAATTGATTTGTTATTGTTTAAATCGTAATTAGAATACTGGTTTTATAAGATTTGAATGGTAAAAATCATAAGTAAGATATAATTATTCTAAAAGATAAAATATCTTTAAGGAATTGGGAAGTGCAATAAAAAAAATTAAAAGAAAATCCAAAATATTATATAAATGAATAAAAAAGATGAAGATATATGTGAATAAATTCATTATAATTAGTCTTGATAATTTGATACAAAGTTTAATAATAATAATAATATATATATATAAACGAATTTAGATACCTTACTTTAAAAAGTTGTCATTTCTAAAACTTTGTAAACTTACTTTAAAAAGTTGTCATTTCTAAAACTTTGTAAACTTACTTTAAAAAGTTGTCATTTCTAAAACTTTGTAAACTTACTTTAAAAAGTTGTCATTTATTATTTTCCTTTTTAAAATAAAACGAATTTAAGAAAATACTCTCTTTGTCCCTAATTACTTGTCAATTTTTCCTTTTATAGTTATCCCTAATTACTTGTCCATTTTGACAAATCAAGAAAGGACAAACTTTTTTTACCTACTATATTCCTAATTAATTACTTTGAAAAAGGAAGAACTTTTTTAAAATTTTAAACTTTTAATTCATTCACTTCATAATTAATAGGGATAAAATGATAAACTCACTATATCAATAATTATTTTCGTAATAGATGTGTCAGTTTAAAAATAGACAAGTAATTAGGGGCCGAGAGAGTACAAAGTAAGGAATTGAAAAGTTGTCATTTCATACCCCTCAAATGTACTTTAAAAAGTTGTCATTTCTTCTTCGTTAGTCTGAATTAATAAATTTAGATACCTTACTCTCTAAATTAGCAACCTATATCTATTTTAATTTTTTTTATATTATGATATTTTGTTCTTTTTAATCAAAATTATGAATTTACCAATAGAACAAGTAAATCTTATATATAAAGTAAGAAATCGTTTTTAGGCATATATAATGTTATGTTGGAATAATAATAAAATATTATAATTTTTTATTTGTATGAGTAATTTTGATAATAAAACCAAAACATAATTTATACAATTAAAAATGAAAGAATAAAAAATATTTAAATATCTATTAAATGTATGTAATATAAAGTAATTATTAAAAATAGAAATATACTAAATATCTTATTAATTCTCTAAATCTATTATTTGGGAATAAAAAGGGACTTTTCTATTTAAGAAACATATATTTTTAATAAGGATGATATATAAATAAAAACAAAGCAAATAATTAATATAGACGATAAAATCTATTGTTTAAATATTGAATAAATTAAAATGAACGGAGAATAATCGATTAAATATATAAAAAAAATACGTCAGGATGACAGAATTAAAAAAATTATTTTTGCTTTTCTTCTTTATGGATTTGAAAACAAAAGTTATTTCACCAATAGGACTTGTTTTCGAGAGCAATAATGGATACTAATTATGATGATTACTGCATTGATTTTTAATAAGGATGATATATAAATAAAAATAAAGAGAATAATTAATATAGACGATAAAATCTATTTTTTAAATATTGAATAAAGAACAATCGATTAAATATATATATAAATAAGTCAGGATTATGATGATTACTAGGAAGAAGGGACATGTTTTCGAGAGCAATAATTGATATTAATTATGATGATTACTAGGAAGATGCTTTACGTGCATAGAGGTGTATGTATTAAAAACTTTGATTTTGAATAAATAATTAGGGAAAAGGTATAAATTTTCCCTTTAAACTTGCCACGAAAAATCAGTTACACATTTATACTATTATGACGATCTATTACACACCTGAATTACTTGAAAGTGAATTTATTTCAACTGACACACATACAACCAGTCACATGATCAGAAAGTGTTTCACACTCACGTCATGTCATCACCATGTCACTCCCACATCAATAATTACGTCAGATTTAAAAAAAAAATATTCATGTCACCCAATTTCTTCTTTTTCCCTATAAACCATCAAACCCACCATTAAATCACTACCATTATTGTTATCATCAAATTCACTTCTCCACCACCCATAATCAAATTCACCACCGGAATCTTTCACAACCATTGCCATCATAAAAAATTGATAACAAACATCATAAATTTAACTAAATTCACCATTGGAATCATATCACTATCATTGAAATTCATCACAATCATAATCATAAATTCACCATCCACATCAAAATCATGAGTTTCATTGTCATCAAAATCATGAGTTTCATTGTCAATATCAAAATTAAAAGTCATACCACCACTAATTTTTCACTCATCACCAAACTCACCACAAAAATTATCACAATATACGATTTTCATTCAAGCTCAAAGAGAGAATTGTGAAAACTTGCAATATTTATTTGCAAAGATTTTAGTCACACAATTGAAAAACTAATGCCCGATTTACTATTACTGATTTTGAAGAAAATTTAGAGAGGATTTTTCTGAGAAAGAAGAAAGATCTATGAACATACATTAAAAGTTGAATTTTGTGAAAAAAAGAAACTTTTTACACAAAAAAGCAAGATCTAAATTTTTTCTTATTTCAAATGCTGACAATCAACAAAAAAACACAAAAATAAATTGAATAATCCGTTCTTGACTTGATGAATTTGATGTGGGAATAGTAAGGATTGACCAATTCTAGATGTCTTGCTGGAAATTTTTTCGAACAGTGAACCTAATTAATTGAACAACTTCGCGATCTTTGCGATGAATTTCTATCCCACAATGTTATTTTCTATTTTTCTCTTGAAAATTTATCATGAAAAAAAAAATATTTTTCACATTAGCCATAGCAAAAAGAGTGTTGGTGATAAGAAAAAAATGGAGGAAGAAGAAAGGTAGGGTAACGTGAAGGAGAAGGGTGGTGGTGGACAATTTTTTGTCTTTTTTTTAACTCTAACACGCCTTTTTTATTTTTTTTATTTAATCTTATTTCCATGTCAGCTTTGAGGGTGGTATTAAATTTACTTTTGAATAGTGTGTGTAATAGGTCGCCTCAATAGTTTAAGTGTGTAACTATCTTTTCGATACAACTTCAAGGGTGAATTTATGCATTTTTCTCAAATAATTAAGTACTATATAATATCCTTTTGGTATGATTTAGTATTTTTAAGTTTGATTTTAGGTTTTTTATATAATAAATTTATAATCATAATTTATTGAGCTTCAACTTAATTTCTACTTTTTTAGAAATGTTTCTATTTTTTCATACTATAAGTATTAGCAACACATTATATATAGGAATATTCAAAATAAAGCATAAATAATTTCCTTAGTTAATTTTCTACACAAAAATGATATGTCAATTAAATAGGGTAGTTTGATTTTAATGTTTTGTTATATAATAAATTGATAGTCATAGTTGTTTGATTTCAATTTAGCTTTTTTTTTGTTTTATGAAAGTTCTCAATTCAAAAGAAGAATAATTTTATCTGTTAATCATTCATGGAAAAGATATTTCAATTAAAATAGAATAGTCGAAATTTCAACATCTAAAATAATCAGTTTTCTACAAATACTAATTAATTAATTTATTAGCATTTCAATAATATACATTAATTGTCTATGTAATTATATAATTCTATATCATTTAATATTTTTATATTTTTTATAAGTACCAAAATATCATATCGAATATTAAAAAATATAGTATATAATAAATACTGTAAGAACTCAGCTCAAGTACTTGAAGGTTCAAACAAAATTTTGGTTAGGCCCTTTGAGTAATATTATCAATAGACTATAGAATATCTAAACTTATCATGTCACCAAAAAAAATAAAATTTGGTAACTATATGTAGTTTTATTACCAATTGATAATTAATCTGTAAAAAATCAAAGAAACAGGGCAGCCCCCAAACGCAGTTGCAACATCTTAACTACTCATCTTATCCACTAGTAGAATTAATCAATTCATATCTATACATTATAATATAATATCTACTAATCATGGATAAAAATTCAAACTGCTAGAAAATTTTGCTAAGTTTACCTTCATAAATCCTCTAACAAGTACTTTCTTGAACAAGGACACAGATTGTAGCCGTATGCAGATTTATAACTCAATTATTATCACTTAAAATAGTTATTATAACTTAAACATGTCATGTAGAAAATTAAAATTGAAAAATTATCAAAAAAAAAACATTATTTTCAAACGAACGAAAAAAATAAGATAAACAAATTAAATCGAATGTTGATCCAATGGTTCGTGCTATTTCATGCGGTGGCCGGTTGACATATTTGTAAAATATTATCCCACATGATTCACAGACATAAGTTGTCCATCACAATAATTGATTTGCATTATTATTCTGACATTAGTTGGAGTTGGTAAATGAATTTAAAGAGTTCATTCAATATATTTAGAACTTCAATCAATGGAGAAACAATATTATAATTTGCCATACATCATATATATATCTTTCAACAATAGATTATTATTTTTTTAGTAAAATAGTGATAACATCTGCATACATTCTCTCAAATTCTTCAGATTTCGCAGAATTTCACTTAATTTGTTGTTGTTACCCTACTATACATGAGGATTTAATTGGTTATCGCTAAAAAAATTATCTTTAATAATAATGAATTAATTGTAATAGTGATAAAAGGGAGTTGCTCGGATGGTAAGTACTCCTCACTTCCAACTCAAAGGTTGTGACTTCAAGTCACAAAAAAAAACAAAAGAAGTGTGACCTCCTAAGGAGGGGTAAAAATAAAATAAAAAAATATATTTTAGCATTTGATGTTAATATGACTATTATTTCCTTTTTAGATGGATACTTTGGTAATTTTTTTTTTTTTTTATAACTGATATATATGATGGAGGATAGGTTGATAAGGGCATGTCAAAACGATAAAGAACTAACAGACTTTTAAGCTAATATTTTTCTTTCGAAAAAAGTAAAATATTTCATAAGGCGCAACACTAATTAATATTGTACATATACTTTTTGGCCTTAATATGGTATTATAACCTAAAGGAAAATTTTTGTGAAGTTTGCTGTCATAGTACTAGCTCTATGTATTTAAACGATGGTAAATATGATATAAAAGTCGAACTCTGAGATTAAAATTTGGATTTATAATTTTTAAATATTAGGATAAGGACATTAGGTGTAATATATCTTAAGTTTTAAATTTATTTTTTTACATATTTTTTTTAAAATATTAGGATAAGGACATTAGGTGTAATATATCTTAAGTTTTAAATTTATTTTTTTACATATTTTTTTTAAAATTCTCAATGTCAATAAAAAATTTCAATTACAGCTATCAAGTTCGATAGAATAATATGTCAGATTTCTAACTTCGCCTCCAGAGTGATGGTGTGACCAAACGGAGGTGCCATTCCCTACATATTAAATACTTCAGTATGGTTTAACCATTTTGTGATGAGATAAAATAATTGAACCTAGTATTCTAGACATATATAACATAAATAAATATGGGAAAAATTATATCACTCCTATATTCCAACAAAAATATTATATTCCAAAACCATGATATTAAAAGTTCAATAAACTCATTAATGCTAATAAGAACATCAAAGATTTAAAAAAAAAATTAAGTTTAGATATTGAATGCGCCTTCGACTTTGTTGGTTTAATATCTTAATATTTATTAGTTTGAACAAGTAGCCGGTTGTGTCATGGTTTTCACCATCGGGAAATATAGTGTGATGGATAAGATTAATTCTCTTATCTTAACCTCAAGATCTTGACTTCGTATCCCAAATATATCTTTGTAGTGTTATTTTCTTAATACTATTCAACAATAACAAAAAAGAATTAGAGGGGAAATTATCCAAAAATAAGTGAACAAGAACAACAACGTGAAACACCATTTCTTCTCAACTTTTAAGAAATACAAGTGCATTATATATATATATATATAAAGAGGGAATAAGCACACACGTCTCGGTCGATGTGTGTGCTTCCTGAAAATATTCGCTAAGTTTGAGGATAATTTAGTTATTTTAGGTTTATTGTGGCAGTTTGTAAATTCGGACTCTCAAAATATCACATGTGTCACATATATTATTTAAAAAGTAGGTTTAAAATATTATAAAATAATTGATAATAAAATTATAAAATTAAAACAAATAAAATAATATATATTGGGAGGAGACTTGTCCGGGCTTTGTATCTAGTATATATAAATAAACTCAAAAATTTCCCATTTCTCCTCCAATGTGGGGCAAAGTTCTTTTATTAAGAAATCTTTGAAAATTTCAATTTTCCTCCATTCCCTTAACCATTTTCATTTAATATAACCCCAATATCTACTTTTTTTTTTCTTCCAAAGATAATATTATATCTAGATGGCTCCGACATATCAAGATATGGGATAACTGCCCTAAATACAAAAGAAAATGAAACTTCAATTTATTACTACAAAAAAAATATAATTGACTTAACAATGTTTTTTAATTTGCATAAAATAAAACGATAGTGGAGGCAATTAGTTGGAGAAATCATTTTCAACATATTTTTAATGGAAGTAGATGTTGATGAAATACTTTTTATTTTTATAGTTAGGATTATGATAGATCAAGAAAGTATTTGATAATAGTGAAATGGCAGACATTATTAACTATTGATGATGCACAAGCCCAACAATGACGATTCTCAAATACTAGCTCTTTAATTTTTTCTTGGAGTTTTTTTTTTGTCTCTTATACGGTGTTTTGAGTTTACATTAGAGCTCCGATTAAATTCGTATCGTGCACTACAATATTCATTCGGGGGTGACACTCCCAACATGATTTTCTCCATACATAGAGTTTGAATTCGAGGCGTTTTGTTAAGGGTGGAGCAGTCTCACCATTGCACCACAATCCATGTTGGTACTTGGTGTTTGATAAATTATTAGAGAAATAATCTTTATTTTATGGTGGCACCTAGGGATGTCATATTGAGCCCAAATATAGGTAATTCGGTCAATTCGTTCAAAATTTGATCGGTTGGGATCAAGATAATTTGAACTGGATTCAATCTCAATCCATTCAAGCCTCAACCCATTTTAAACGAATCTCAATTGAGCCCAATTTTATCTCCAATTTTGACTCGTTTTAAGACTCTTTATTTGTATTGATGTAATGTATGTTCCTATATTGAAGCATGAAATACTATCTATTTTATATCTTCTAGGATTTATCTATCCATTAGTAACTTTTTTTTTTATTTTCTCGCGTTGAAATTGAAATTGTGGTTATAAAACTTAAATAACAATATATTAAACTTATTGAGATTAAGCGGGTCAAATTGAGCGGCCTAAGACCCAACATGTATATTTTAGCCCATTTGAGCCCGAAATAAACTTGGACGGGTTATGATCCAACCCGATTTCTATTTAAATCCATTTTGTCATCTTCAATTTTAACTCAACCCACCCATTTGACACCCCTAATCGCAACTAGCATATTGGGTAGGTGCGGTTTACCTCTTTCGTACGGAACATACCCTAAAAACAACGGCTAGAAAAGCTGAATATGGAAAAAAAAACTTCAGGAAATTGAAGACTTAACAACAAAATTATAGCTCTAAAAAGAATATTTTCAACAAGTATTCAAGTTCGGAAATCAAGGGTGTGTTCGAAATGGATGATATTTTTTACATTTGATTGATCAAAATGCTTTAGAAACACCTTAATATCAAAATTACAACAAATCCAAAAAAAGGGAACTTACATAAATTCTATTAGTAAAGGAGTCAATTACTTAGATATATTCTAATTCTCAATATGTAATGACCCGTTTGGTCGTTTTGAGTACTAGAGATTTTTATTGCATAAAAGACTCTTTCGATAGATTTTAAATGGATATTTTGGCCTATTCGTAACTATAACTATAGAACTAATGGGATAGTTTTAATAAATTAGTTTAGTTGGTGATTAAAAAAAAATAACATTAAAATTAATAGTGGACCATTTTTACCGCTTTTATAAGTAGCTTCATATAATAATTAGGGTTTATTAATTTTGAGTGGGTTAATTATAAGAAAAGAGGGCTTGACGGTTGGGCACAAGCGGTAATGGAGAAGGTCGATTCAGGTAACCTAATTTACGCTTTCAATTTGATTTACATATAATTATCTCTTGGTGGCTGTATAATTAAAGCTTGGTGAATAAATAACAATTAAAAACTATTTTATAATTAAGATTGGATAATAGATAGTAGCGTTAGGTTGGGTTGGAGGTGAAACTGTTAGGCAAGAATTTATATTATTATTATTATTATTATTATTATTATTATTATTATTATTATTATTATAATGTTAGAGGTAAGAGAATTGAGGTGTTGCATTCATATATGTGTATACTATATTTTAATGGAAAGTAACTAACTAATTACGTGATTGTGGTTGATATATTTTGGTCTTTCATCTCCCATTTACTTAAATGTATATTAATTTAATAAATATTTTAAAGGGAGGTAATTAATTAGATAATACATTTAAGCACTTTCAATTTTTAAAAACAAAAATAAAACAGAAAACAAAAAATAAATAGA